>SZWC01003318.1:105700-147898 GCA_023375785.1 Penium margaritaceum | reverse complement strand
GCAGCGGTGTCTTGGGCAAGCCGGAAGCAGGACAGTGTGGCTCTATCCAGCACTGAGGCGGAGTATATTGCGCTCGCGGAAGCTGCAAAGGAGGCACTATGGCTGCGGCGATTGCTCAAGGAGATTGGGGTGCCGCAAAAGAAGCCAACAGCACTCAATGTTGACAACATGAGTGCCATCAGCCTGACCAAGAACCCTGTGCTACACCGGAGGACCAAGCACATAGAGATCCGGCATCACTTTGCACGAGACCTCGTTGCAAAGGGTGATGTGGTGCTTGTGCACTGCGGCACAAAGCACATGCTTGCTGATGCCATGACAAAGGCGCAACCCAAGGACAGGCATGATGCTACTTGTATGGAGCTTGGGCTTTTCCAAGCCTCTTGAGTTGCAGGCTGAGCATGGACAACTGCCATGGGTGATGCGCAAGGGGGAGATTGTTGGAGTGATGCTCCTCACCATGGCAGGAGTGACTCCAAAAAGGAACACCAAAAAGACAAGCCTTAGTGGCTTAGTGGTTAATGGTGTCCACCTCTAGAGGCAGGGGCCCGGGTTCAAGTCCCACAAGATGAAATTCTGCCCTGCCTCAAGGGAGGTGGAAAATAGATGTCAGGAAGCTAGCTCAACCTATAGAGTTCCTCTTTAAGTTCCTAGAAGGCTAGGTGAGGGTCCAGGAAGGTGGCACACCTTCTAGAAGGGGTGACTTGTCCTACAAGGCATCTAGAGGTGTCTTGGTCTTCTGGACACCTTCCCTCCTACTAGAAGCAAGCTGAGGAATCTAGGAAGGGGCAGAACCTTCTAGTGGAGGGAAGGGATGCCTTCCTAGGTGGGAAAAGAACAGCCTACCAAGGAGCACTCTAGAAGCCATAGAATCTGCTAGGAAGCTCCAAATCTGGCATGCTTTGGTATTCTAGAAAGCTTAGATCAGTGGCAATAAAATGCCACTGCTTTTGAGCCTTGATCAAGTGTTAATTCCCATCCTATTGAGGCCAAAACTATTGCCACACTATCTGACCAGTTTTCTGCCATCCTTGGAACCAGTTGCCTCCACAGTTTCAGTCTCTCCAAAAACAGTTGGTGGTGTGAACCAGCCACTGCTAGGGACCCTCCAGGGTGCACACTCACCCTCAGGCTAACAGTTAGAGGGTTCACTACACTAGTAGTGTGAGTGTTCACTAACTAGTAGTCAGAGTGTTCACTACACTAGTAGTAAGAGTGTTCATTATACTAGTAGTGAAAGTGTTCACCATACTTGTAGTGCAAGTGTTCACTGTTCTACTAGTGAGAGTTTTCATTATACTAGTAGTGAGAGTATTCATTGTACTAGCAGTGAGAATGTTCACTATACTAGAAGTGAGAGTGTTCACTATACTAGTAGTGCGAGTGTTCACTGTACGATGTGTTAGAGTGTTTACTGTACTAGTAGTAAGAGTGTTCAATATACTAGTAGTGAGAGTGTTCACAGAACTAGTACTGAGAGTCTTCACTGTACTAGTAGTGAGAGTGTTCACTATTCTAGTAGTGAGAGTGTTAAATGTACTAGTAGTGAGAGTGTTCACTGTAGTAGCAGTGAGAGTGTTCACTATAGTAGTAGAGAGAGTGTTCACTTTACTAGTAGTGAGAGTGTTCACTGTACTAGTAGTGAGAGTCTTCACTTTCCTAGTAGTAGGTGTGTTCTCTGTACTAGTAATAAGAGTGTTCACTGTACTAAAAGTGACAGTGTTCACTATACTAGTAGTTAAGAGTGTTCATTGTACTAGTAGTGAGAGTGTTCACTGTACAAGAAGTGAGAGTGTTCACTATACTAGTGGTGAGAGTGTTCACTGTACTACAAATGAGAGTGTGCAATGTAGTAGTAGAGAGAGCGTTCACTGTACTAGTAGTGAGAGTGTTCATTGTACTAGTAGTGAGAGTGTTCACTATACTAGTAGTGAGAGTGTTCACTTTACTAGTAATGAGAGTTTCCACTCTACTAGTAGTGAGAGTGTTCACTGTTCGAGTAGTGAGTGTGTTCACTAAACTAGAAGTGAAAGTGTTCACTGTACTAGTAGTGGAGGTGTTCACTATACTTGTAGTGAGAGAATTCCCTGTACCAGTAGTGACTGTGTGTTCACTCTACTTGTAGTGAGAGTGCTCACTGTACTTATGGTGAGAGTGTTCACTTTACTACTAGTGAGAGTGTTTACGATACTAGTTGTGAGAGTGTTCTCTATACTAGTAGTGATATTGTTCACTGTTCCTGTATTGAGAGTGTTCACTACACTAGTAGTAAGAGTGTTCAATAAACTTGTACTGACAATGTTCACTATACTAGTAGTTAGAGTGTTCACTATACTAGTAGTAAGGGTCATCACTATACTAGTAGTGAGAGATTTTATTGTACTCGTAGTGAGAGTGTTCACTATACTAGTAGTGAGAGTGTTCACCTTACTAGTAGTCAAAGCGGTCACTACACTAGTAGTGACAGTGTTCACTGTACTAGTAGTGAGAGTGTTCAATGTTTTTTTAGTAAGAGTGTTCACTATCCTAGTAGTGAGAGTGTTCATTGCACTCATAGTAAGAGGGTTCACTATACTAGTAGTGAGAGTGGTCAAGGTATTAGAAGTAAGAGTGTTGTTGTAGAAGTGAGAGTGTTCACTGTACTAGTAGTGAGAGTGTTCACTATACTAGTAGTGATAGTGTTCACTATACTAGTTGTAAGAGTGTTCACTGTACTAGTAGTGCGAGTGTTCACTGTACTATTACTGAGAGTGTTCATTATACTAGTAGTGAGAGTATTCACAGTGCTAGTAGTGAGAGTATTCACTATACTAGAAGTGAGAGTGTTCACTATATGAGTAGTGAGAGTCTTCAATGTACTAGTAGTGCGAGTGTTCATTGTATTAGCAGTGAGAGTGTTCACTGTACTAGTAGTCAGAGTGTTCACTATATGAGTAGTGAGAGTCTTCAATGTACTAGTAGTGCGAGTGTTCATTGTATTAGCAGTGAGAGTGTTCACTGTACTAGTAGTCAGAGTGTTCACTACACTAGCAGTGACAGTGTTCATTGTACTAGTAGTGAGAGTGTTCACTGTACTAGTAGTAGGAGTGTTCACTGTACTAGTAGTGAGAGTGTTCACTATACTAGTAGTGAACGTTTAACTATACTAGTAGTGAGAGTGTTCATTGTACTAGTAGTGAGAGTGTTCACTGTACTAGTAGTAGGAGTGTTCACTGTACTAGTAGTGAGAGTGTTCACTATACTAGTAGTGAACGTTTAACTATACTAGTAGTGAGAGTGTTCACTATACTAGTAGTGAGAGTGTTCACTATACTAGTAGTGAGATTGTTCACAGTATTAGTAGTGAGAGTGTTCACTATACTAGTAGTGAGAGTGTTCTCTAAACTAGCAGTGAGAGTGTTCACTATACTAGTAGTAAGAGTGTTTATTATACTTGTAGTGAGAGTGATCACTATAGTAGTAGTGAGAGTGTTCACTGTACTAGTAGTGAAAGTGTTCACTATACTAGTAGTGAGAGTGTTTACTATACTAGTAGTTAGAGTGTGCACTATACTAGTAGTGAGAGTGGTCACTGTACTAGTAGTTGGATTGTTCACTATAATAGTAGTGAGAGTGTTCACTATACTTGTAGGGAGAGTGTCCACTGAATTTGTAGTGAGAGTGTTTACTTTACTAGGAGTGAGAGTGGTAATTAACTAGAAGTGAGATTGTTCATTGTACTAGTAGTAGAGGTGTTCACTATCAAGTAGTGAGAGTGTTCACTTTAATAGTAGTGAGAGTGTTCACTGTCCTAGTAGTTACATAGTTCACTGTACTAGCAGTGAGAGAATTCCCTGTACTAGTAGTGATAGTGTGTTCACTCTACGAGTAGTGAGAGTGCTTACTGTACTAGTAGTGAGAGTGTTCACGGTCCTAGTAGTGAGGTTGTTCACTGCAGAGAAGTGAAAGTTTCCACTGTACTAGTAGTGTGAGTGTTCACTGTACTAGTTGTGAGAGTGTTCACTGTACTAGTAGTGAGAGTGTTCACTTTACTAGTAGTGAGAGTGTTCATTGTACTAGTAGTGAATGTGTCAACTATACCAGTAGTGAGAGTGTTCAGTGTAGTTGTATAGAGAGTGTATACTATACTAGTAGTGAGAGTGTTCAGTATAATAGAAGGGAGAGTTATAACTTTAGTTGTAGTGAGATTGTTCACTAGACTAGAAGCGATAGTGTTCACTATACTAGTATTGAGAGTGTTTAATGTACTAGTATTGAGAGTTTCGGTACTATACTAGTAGTGAGAGTGTTCACTGTAATAGTAGTGAGAGTGTTCACTATACTAGTAGTGAGAGTGTTCACTATTCTACTAGTAAGATTGTTAACTATACTAGTAATGAGAGTTTTCACTGTACTAGTAGTTAGAGTGTACATTATACTAGTACTGAGAGTGTTCACTAGACAAGTAGTGAGAGAGTTCATTATACTAGTAGTGCAAGTGTTCACTATACTAGTAGTGAGAGTGTTTGTTGTACTAGTAGTGAGAGTGTTCACTATACTAGTAGTGAGAGGTTGCACTATACTAGTAGTGAGAGTATTCACTATACCTGTAGTGAGAGTGTTCATTGTACTAGTAGTGAGAGTGTTCACTATACTAGTAGTTATGGACATGTTTACGACATTTATAGGGCTAGTCATGAGCTTTCCAACGCACCAAACCGCGTGCAATTAGGCCAAGTGTAGCTCAAGTTATGCTTGCCGAAGCGTAGGTTTCACCCACCAAAGAAGCCTGACGCCGCCACTCGCCGTGGCGCATTCGTTCACGTGCGAAGCGCCTTTCCCAAGGCGCATATCCCATTGCACATGGTGTGGGGGTCCCCTGCACTATTTCCACGCACCGTACGCACTTTTGGGTCGTGTTTGGTGATGGGGTGTGACGAGGTTCGAAACCTGTCCGTGGACCTGCAGTCAGAATTTTGACTAAGTCCCCGAGTAACAAAATGTACTTCTGAGTTTCGGACGTCGAGCAAGGATTTTGGCTGTCCCTCAGTAACAACCTGCACTATTAGAGCCGGTGGATGATCCACCTGATCAGGTCGATCATCCACCGGACGCCTCGGCAGGCGTATCGGAGCATTTTCTCCAGATGGTATTTTTGTTACTCGGTCCGGTCCATTATCGACCGGATTTCGAGTCGCCTCCGGCTCCTAGAGCCGCTGCGCATACCCCTTATTTGGAGAGCCATATATCCCTTGATACTTGTCCGATTCCGGCGAACCAACTTCCACCGGATTAAATGACTTGTCAACTTTAAGGGGCAATCCTTCATTTTAGGATCCAAGCAATATTGGAGTCGCCAGATCCGCCGGAGCGACGTTCCCACTTTCTGGCGGCTCGTCAGCGCCTCCCAGCGCAGCACTTGGGCATGCAGAGGGGCAATTTTTCAACAATTAGTAGTAAGAGTGTTCACTATTCTACTAGTGAAAATTTTCACTGTATTATTAGTGAGAGTTTTCACTGAACTAGAAGTGAGAGTTTTCACTATACTAGTAGAGATAGTGTTCACTATACTAGTAGTGAGAGTGTTCACCATACTAGTAGTGAGAGTGTTCACTAAACTAAAAGTGAGAGTGTTCACTATACTAGTAGAGAAAGTGTTCACTGTACTAGTTGCGAGAGTGTTCACTATAGTAGTAGTGATAGTGTTAACTATACTAGTAGTGAGAGTGTTCAGTGTACTAGTAGTAAGAGTGTATACTTTTTTAGTAGTGAAAGCGTTCACTCTACTAGTAGTTTGAGTGTTCATGGTACTAGTAGTGAGAGTGTTCATGGTACTAGTAGTAAGAGTGTTGATATGACTAGTAGTGACAGTGTTCACTGTACTAGTAGTGAAGGTGTTCACTGTACTAGTAGTGAGAGTGTTCACTGTACTAGAAATGAGAGTTTACAAAGTACTAGTAGTGAGAGTGTTCACTAAACTAGTAGTGAGATTGTTCAGTATACTAGTAGTGAGATTGTTCACGGTACTAGTAGTGAGAGTGTTCACTGTACTAATAGTAAGAGTGTTCACTGTACTAGTAATGAGAGTGTTCGCTTTACTAGTAGTGAGAGTGTTCACTATACTAGTAGTGAGTGTGTTTATTTTTCTAGTAGTGAGAGTGTTCACTGTACTAGTAGTGAAAGTGTCCACTGTCCTAGTAGTGAGAGTGTTCACTATACTAGTAGTGAGAGTGTTCCCTTTACTAGTAGTGAGAGTGTTCACTATAGTAGTAGTGAGTGTTATCTATACGAGTAGTGAGAGTGTTTCGTAAACTAGTAAAGAGATTGTTCACTATACTAGTAGTGAGAGTGTTAATTGTACTAGTGGTTAGAGTGTAAACTGTACTAGTAGTGAGAGTGTTCATTATACTGGTTGTGCGAGTGTTCACTATGCAAGTGGTGAGTGTGTTCACTATTCTAGTAGTGAGAGTGTTCACTATACTAGTAGTGATGCGTTCAATATACTAGTAGTGAGAGTGTTCACTGTACTATAAGTGAGGGTGTTCACTATACTAGTAGTGAGAGAGTCACTGTACTAGTAGTGGGAGTCTTCACTATACTAGAAGTGAGAGTGTTCATTGTACTAGTAGTGCTATTGTTCACTATACAAGTAGTGAGAGTGTTCACTGTACTAGTAATGAGGGTGATCACTATACTAGTAGTGAGAGTGTTCACTATACTAGTAGTGAGAGTAATAACTGTATTAGTAGTGAGAGTGTATACTATTCTAGTAGTGAAAGTGTTCACTAGACTTGAAGTGAGAGTGTACACTATACTAGTAGTGAGATTGTTCACAGTACTAGTAGTGAGAGTGTTCACTTGCTAGTAGTGATAGTGTTCACAGTACTAATAGTGAGAGTGTTCGCTATACTAGTAGAGAGAGTGTTCTTTGTACAAGTAGTGAGATTGTTTATTCTGCTAGTAGTGAGAGTGTTCATCATACTGGTAGTGGGAGTGTTCACTGTACTAGTAGTAAGAGTGTTCACTGTACTAGTAGTGAGAGTGTTCACTATACTAGTAGTGAGAGTGTTTACTGTAATAGTAGTGAGACTGTTCTTGGTATTTGTAGTGAGAGTGTTCGTTGCACTAGTGGAGGGAGTGTTCACTGTTCTAGTAGTGAGAGTGTTCACTATACTAGTAGTAAGAGTGTTCATTGTACTGGTAGTGAGAGTTATCACTGTAGTAGTAGTAGTAGTGAGAGTGTTCATGTAGTAGTAGTAAGCGTGTTCACTATACTAGCAGTGAGATTGTTCATTTTACTAGTAGTGAAAGTGTTCACAGTACTAGTAGTGGGAGGGTTCACTGTACTAGTAGTGAGATTGTTCACTGTACTAGTAGTGAAAGTGTTCAATTTAGTAGACATGAGAGTGTTCATTGTGCTAGAAGTAAGAGTGTTCTCTATACTAGTAGTAAGAGTGTTAACTATACTAGTAGTGAGAGTCTTCACTGTACTAGTAGTGAGAGTGTTCACTGTACTAGTAGTAAGAGTGTTCACTGTACTAGAAGTCAGAGTGTTAACTATACTAGTAGTTAGAGTGTTTATTGTACTAGTAGTGAGAGTATTCGCTTTACTTGTATTGAGAGTGTTCACTGTACTATAGCAAGATTGCTCACTATACTAGTAGTGATATTGTTCACCGTACTAGTAGTGAGAGAATTCACTATACTAGTAGTGAGAGTGTTCACTATACTAGTAGTGGGAGTTTCCACTATACTAGTAGAGAGAGTGTTCACTTGACTACTAGTAAGAGTGTTCACTATACTAGTAGTGTGAGTGCTCACGGTACTAGTAGTGAGAGTTTTCAGTGTACCAGTAGTGAAAGTGTTCACTATCCTAGTAGTGAGAGTGTTCACTATACTAGTAGTGAGAGTGTTCACTATACTAGTAGTGAGAGTGTTCACAATACCTGTAGTGATAGTGTTCATTGTAGTAGTAGTGATATTTGTTCACTTTACTAGTAGTGAGAGTGTTCACTATAGTAGTAGTGAGAGTGGTCACCATACTAGTAGTGAGAGTGTTCACTGTTCAAGTAGTGAGAGTGTTGACTTTACTTACAATGAGAGTGTTCAAACTACTACTAGTTAGAGTGTTCACTGTACTAGTAGTGAGAGTTTTCACTTTACTAGAAGTGAGAGTGTTCACTATACTAGTAGTGAGAGTGTTCAAAGTACTAGTAATGAGAGTGTTCACTATACTAGTAATTAGAATGTTTACTGTACTAGAAGTGAGAGTGGTCACTTTACTAGTAGTGAGAGTGTTCATTGTACTAGTGGTGAAATTGTTCATTGTACTAGTAGGGAGAGTGTTCACTTTACTAGTAGTGAAAGTGTCCACTATACTTGTAGTGACATTGTTCACTATACTAGTAGTGAGAGTGTTCACTGTACTAGTAGTGACATTGTTCACTATGCTAGTAGTGAGAGTGTTCACTGTACTAGTAGTGAGAGTGTTCACTGTACTAGTAGTGAGAGTGTTCACTGTACTAGTAGTGAGGGTGTTTACTCTACTAGTAGTGAGGGTGTTCACTGTACTAGTAGCCATGTTGACTTTGAGAAGTCGAAGTCGATGGCCAAGTCGGAAGTCGGAAGTCGGCTCCTGCTGAGCCAAGTCGGAAGTCGGTTTTCCTCCAAGTGGTTAGGAGGCTCATTATGGTGTTCCAAGTACTGTATCTCAAGTACACTATAGCTAAAAAAATTATTTACATGTCTTTCAACACTTAATGGATTGAATATGTAACATGTATATGATGTCATAGGAAGCCATTTGTAAAGAAAATGTAGGTGCATGAAGTGTTTATGCACATCCACAGTTTGAACAGTCATAACTTCCTCAAATCTTAACGGAATTCAACGATTCAAATTGCGTAGGAACCAGCAACTCATGATCTATATTCCAGGTTCAATATCTAAGTCGACCTTAAGTCGACTTTGACCGACTCTCCGACTTAGACTTTTTCCCCAAAAGTCAGAAGTCGATGTCAACATGGACTAGTAGTGATAGTGTTCATTGTACTAGTAGTGAGAGTGATCATTGTACTAGTAGTGAGAGTGGTCACTTTACTAGTAGTGAGAGTGTTCAGTGTACTTATAGTTAGACTGTTCATTCTTCTAGTAGTGAGAGTGTTAACATTATTAGTATTGAGAGTCTTCACTCTACTAGTAGTGACACTGTTCACTCTATTAGTAGTGAGAGTGTTAACTGTACAACTAGTGGGAGTGTTCACTATACTAGTCGTGAGAGAGTCCACCGTACTAGAAGTGAGTGTGTTCAATGTACTAGTAGTGAGAGTGTTCACTATACTAGTAGTGATAGTGTTCACTATACTAGTAGTGAGAATGTTCACTTTACTTGAAGTGAGAGTGTTCACTGTACTAGTAGTGAGAGTATTCACAAGACTAGCAGTGATTGCGTTCACTATACTAGTAGTGCGAGTGTTCACAAGACTAGTAATGAATGTGTTCACTGAACAAGTAGTGAGAGTGTTCACTATACTAGTAGTGAGAGTGTTCACTATTCTAGTAGTGAGAGTTTTCACTCTACTAATAGTGAGAGTGTTCACTGTACTAGTAGTGAGAGTGTTTACTTTACTATTAGTGAGAGTGTTCACTCTACTAGTAGTGAGAGTGTTCACTTTACTAGTAGTGAGAGTGTTCACTATACTAGTAGTGAGAGTGTTCAATGTACTAGTAGTGAGACTGATCACTCTACTAGTAGTGAGAGTGCTCACAGTACTAGGAGTGAGAGTGTTAACTGTTCGAGAAGTGAGAGTGTTAAGTGTACTAGTAGTGAGAGTGTTCATTGTACTAGTAGTAAGAGTGTTCACTTTACTAGTAGTGAGAGTTTTCACTATACTAGTAGTGAGAGTGTTCACTGTACTAGTAGTGAGAGTGTTCACTATACTAGTAGTGAGAGTTTTCACAGTACTAGCAGCGAGAGTGATCATTGTACTAGTAGAGAGAGTGTTCACTATACTAGAAGAAAGAGGGACCACTGTACTAGTAGTGAGAGTCTTCACTGTACTGGTACTGAGAGTGTTCACTGTACTAGAAGTGAAAGTGTTCACTATACTAGTAGTAAGAGTGTTCTCCATGGTAGTATTGAGAGGAATAACTTTACTAGTAGTGAGAGTGTTCACTCTACTAGTAGTGATAGTGTTCACTGTACTATTAGTGAAAGTGTTCACTATACTAGTAGTGAAATTGTTCACTATACTAGTACTGAGAGTGTGAACTTTACTAGTAGTGAGAGTATTCATTGTACTAGTAGTGAGAGTGTTCAATGTACTAGTGGTGATAATGTTGTCTTTACTAGTAGTCAGAATGGTCACTGTACTAGTAATGAGAGAGTTCACTGTACTAATAGTGAGAGTGTTCAATGTACTACTAGTGAGAGTGTTAACTTTCCTAGTAGTGAAAATGTTCACTGTACTAGTAGAGACAGTGTTCATTGTACTAGTAGTGATAGTTTTCATTGTAGTAGTAGTGATAGTAATCATTGTACTAGTAGTGAGAGTGTTTGTAATGCTAGTAGTGAAAGTGTTCCCTATACTTGTAGTGAGAGTGTTCACTATACAAGTAGTGAGTGTGTTCGCTATACTAGTAGGGAGAGTGTTCACTGTACTATTAGTGAACGTTTTCATTGTAGTAGTAGTGATAGTATTCACTGTACTAGTAGTGAGTGTGTTCACTTCAATAGTAGTAAGAGTGTTCACTGTACTAGTAGTGAGAGTGTTCACTGTACTAGTAGTGAGATTTTTCACTGTACTTGTAGTGAGAGTGTTCACTATACGAGTAGTGAGATTGTTCACTGTACTAGAAGTGCGAGTGTTCACTCTACTAGTAAAGAGAGTGTTCACTGTACTAGTAGTGAGAGTGTTCACAGTTCTAGTAGTGAGAGTGTTCACTGCACTAGTAGTGAGAGTGTTCACTATACTAGTAGTGAGAGTGTTCACTATACTAGTAGTGAGAGTGTTCATTGTACTAGTAGTGAGAGTGTTCACTATGTTAGAAGTGAAAGTGTTCACTATACTACTAGTGAGAGTATTCACTATACTAGTAGTGAGCATGTTCACTATTCTAGATTTGAGAGTGTTCACTATACTAGTAGTGAGAGTGTTCACTGTGCTATTAGTGAGAGTGTTCACTTTACTAGTAGTGGGAGTGTTCAATGTACTACTAGTGAGGGTGATCACTGTACTAGAAGTGAGAGTGTTCACTGTACTAGTAGTGAGAGGGTTCACTCTACTAGTAATGAGAGTGTTAACTGTACTAGTATTGAGAGTGTTAACTTTACTAGTAGAGAGAGTATTCACTATAATAGGAGTGAAAGTGTTTACTCTACTAGTAGAGGGAGTGTTAACTGTACAAGTAGTGAGAGTGTCATTGTACAGCTAGTGAGAGTGATCATTGTACTAGTAGAGAGAGTGTTCACTGTACTAGTAGTGAGAGTGTTCACAATACTAGTGGTGAGAGTGTTCACTGTACAAGTCGTGAGAGTGTTCACTATACTAGAAGTGAGAATGTTAACTGTACTAGTTGGGAGAGTGTTCACTATACTAGTAGTGTGGGAGTCCACTGTATTAGAAGTGAGAGTGTTCACTCCACAAGTAGTGAGAGTGTTCACTGTACTAGTTATGAAAATGTTCATTGTAGTAGTAGTGAGAGTGTTCACTGTTCTATTAGTGAGAGTGTTCACTTTACTAGTAGTGATAGTGTTCAATGTACTAGTAGTGAGAGTGTTAACTTTACTAGTAGTGTGAATGTTCACTGGACTAGATGTGAGAGTGTTCATTATACTAGTAGTGAGAGTGTTCACTCATAGTAGAGACGGCCTTCATTGTACTAGTTGTGAGATTGTTCACTGTACTAGTAGTGAGAGTGTTCACTGAACTAGTAGTGAGAGGTTTAACTTTACTAGTAGTGAGAGTGCTCACTGTACTAATAGTGAGAGAATTCACTTTACAAGTAGTGAGAGTGTTAACTTTACTACTAGTGAGAGTGTTCACTCTACTATTTGCGAGAGTGTTCACGGTAGTAGAAGTGAGAGTGTTCACAGTACTAGTAGTGAGAGTGTTCAATATACTAGTAGTGAGATTGTTCACTAGACTAGTAGTGAGAGTGTTCACTGTACTAGTAGTGACAGTGTTCACTATAGTAGTAGTGAGAATGTTCACTATAGTAGTAGTGAGAGTGTTCACTATACTAGTAGTCAGAGTATTCACTCTACTAGTAGTGAGAGTCTTCACTATAATAGTAGTGAGAGTGTTCACTTAACTAGTAGTGAGAGTGTTCCATGTACTAGTAGTGAGAGTGTTCACTCTACTAGTTGTGAGAGTTTCTTCAATACTAGTGGTGAGATTGTTCACTATACTAGTAGTTAGAGTTTTCACTATACTAGTAGTGAGAGTGTTCACTTTACTAGTAGTGAAAGTGTTCAATGTACTAGTAGTGAGAGTGTTCAATGTACTAGTAGTGAGAGTATTCACTCTACTAGTGGTGAAAGCGTTCACTATACTAGTGATGAGAGTGTTCACTATACTAGTAGTGACAGTGTTCACTATACGAGAAGTGAGAGTGTTCACTTTACTAGTAGTGAGATTGTTCACTATACTAATAGTAAGAGTGTTCACTTTACTAGTAATGAGAGTGCTAACTGTACTAGTATTGAGAGTTTTCACTACACTAGTAGTGCGAGTGTTCACAATACTAGTAGAGAGAGTGTTCATTACACTAGTAGTGAGAGTGTTAAATGTGCTGGTAGTGAGAGTGTGCACTGTACTAGTAGCGAGAGTGTTCACTGTACTAGTAGTGAGGGTGTTCACTGTTCTATAAGTGAGAGTGTTCACTGTACAAATAGTGAGAGTATTCACTGTACTAGTAGTGAGAGTGTTCACTGTTTGAATAGTGAGAGTGTTCACTGTACTAGTAGTGAGAGTGTTCACTTTACTAAAAGTGAGAGTGTTAACTTTACTAGTAGTGAGAGTGTTCACATTAGTAGTCGTGACAGTGTTTACTATGCTAGTAGTGAGAGTGTTCACTGTACCGGAAGGGAGAGTGTTCAGTGTACTAGTTGTGAGAGTATTTCCTGTACTAATAGTGAGAGTGTTCATTGCAGTAGTAGTAATAGTGTTTACTGTACTAGTAGTGAGAGTGTTCACTAAAGTAGTAGTGAGAGTGTTCACTATACTAGTAGTGAGAGTGTTCACTATAGTAGTAGTGATAGTGTTCATTTTACAAGTAGTGAGAGCGTTCGTTGTACTAGTAGTAAGAGTGTTCACTATACTAGTAGTGAGAGTGTTCATTGCTCTAATAGTGAGAGTGTTCACTTTAATAGTAGTGAGAGTTTTCACTATACTAGTAGAGAGAGTGTTCATTATAATAGTAGTGAGTGTGTTCACTGTACTAGTAGTGAGAGTGTTCACAATACTAGTAGCGAGAGTGCTCACTATACTAGTAGTGATGGTGTTTACTCTTCTAGTAGTGAGAGTGTTCACAGTACTAATAGTGAGACTATTCAGTGTACTAGTAGTGAGAATGTTAACTGTACTTGTAGTGAGAGTGTTCACTGTACTAGTAGTGAGAGTGTTCACTTTACAAGTGGAGAGAGTGTTCACTGTACTAGTTGTAAGAGTGTTCACTGTACTTATAGTGAGAGTGTTCACCATACTAGTAGTGAGAGTGATCACCATACTAGTAGTAAGAGTGTTCACTATACTAGTAGTGAGAGTGTTCAATGTATTTGTAGTGAGTGTGTTCACTATACTAGTAATGAGAGTGTTCTCTAAACTAGTAGTGAGAGTGTTCACTATACTAGTAGTAAGCGTTTTCACTCTACTAGTAGTGAGAGTGTTCACTATACTAGTAGTGAGAGTGTTCCCTATACTAGCAATGAGAGTGTTTACTATACTAATAGTGAGAGTGTTCATTGCACCAGTAGTGAGAGTGTTCACTACACTAGTAGTGAGATTGTTCACTATACTAGTAGTGAGAGTGTTCAGTATATTAGTTGTGCGAGTGTTCAATATACTAGTAGTGAGAGTGTTCACTATACTAATAGTGAGAGTGTTCACAATACTAGTAGTGAGAAATTTCACTACACTAGTAGTGAGAGTGTTCACTATACTAGTAGTGAGAGTGTTTCCTATACTAGCAATGAGAGTGTTCACTATACTAGTAGTGAGAGTGTTCAATGTACTATTAGTGAGAGTGTTCACTATACTAAAAGTGAGAATGTTCACTCTACTAGTAGTGGGAGTGTCACAGTACAAGTAGTGAGAATCTTCACTATACCAGTAGTGAGAGTGTTCATTGTTCTAGTAGAGAGAGTGTTCATTATACTAGTAGTGGAGTGTTCACTGTACTAGTAGTGAGCGTGTTCAATGTACTAGTAGTGAGTGTGTTCACTATACTAGTAGAGAGAGTGTTCCCTAAACTAGCAATGAGAGTGTTCACTATACTAGTGGTGAGAGTGTTCAATGTACTAGTAGTGAGAGTGTTCAGTGTACAAAAAATGAGAGTGTTCACTGTACTAGTAGTGAAAGTGTTCACTATACTAGTAGTGAGAGTGTTCACTATACTAGAAGTGAGAGTGTTCACTATACTAGTAGTGAGAGTGTTCACTATACTAGTAGAGAGAGGGTTTATTATACTAGTAGTGAGAGTGTTCACTTTACTAGTAGTGAGAGTGTTCACTGTACTAGTAGCGAGAGTGCTCACTGTACTAGAAGTGAGAGTAGTCAGTGTTCTAGAAGTGAGATTATTCATTGTACATGTAATGAGAGTGTTAACTATACTAGTAGTGAGATTGTTCACTATACAAGTGGAGAGAGTGTTCATTGTACTAGTTGTGAGAGTGTTCACTTAATTAGTAGTGAGAGTGATCACTATACTAGTAGTGAGAGAAGTCACTATACTAGTAGTGAGAGTGTTGACTATACTCGTAGTGAGAGTATTCACTATAGAAGTAGTGAGAGTGTTCGCTCTACTAGTAGTAAGAGTGTTCACTGTAGTAGTAGTTAGAGTGTTCACTTTACTAGTAGTGAGAGTGTTCACTGTACTAGTAGTGAGAGAATTCACTATACTAGTAGTGAGAGTGTTCACTGTTCTAATAGTGAGAGTGTTCACTCTACTATTGGTGAGAGTTTTCACGGTAGTAGTAGTGACAGTGTTCACTATACTAGTAGTGAGAGTGTTCATCGTACTAGTAGTCACAGTGTTCACTGTACTAGTAGTGAGAGTGTGCACTGTACAAGTAGTGAGAGTGTTCACTATACTAGTAGTGAGAGTGTTCATTGTAGTAGTAGTATTAGTGTTCACTGTACTACTAGTGAGAGTGTTCACTATAGTAGTAGTGAGAGTGTTCACTATACTAGTAGTGAGAGTGTTCACTATATTAGCATTGATAGTGTTCACTTTACTAGTATTGAGAGTGTTCACTATACTAGTAGTAAGAGTACTCACTATACTAGTAGTGACAGTGTTCACTGTTCTAATAGTGAGAGTGCTCACTATACCAGTAGTGAGAGTGTTCAATGTACTAGTAGTGAGAGTGTTCACTATACTAGTAGTGAGAGTGTTCATTCTACTAGTAGTGAGAGTGTTCACTGTACTAGTAGTGAGAGTGTTCACTATACTAATGATGAGAGTGTTGACTACACTAGTAGTGAGAGTGTTCACAATACTAGTAGAGAGAGTGATTACTATACTGGTAGTAAGATTGTTCACTATACTAGTCGTGAGAGTGTTCACTGTACTAGTAGGTAGAGAGTTTACTATACTAGTACTTAAAGTGTTCACTGTATTAGTAGTGAGAGTGTTAACTGTACTAGTAGTGAGAGTTTTTATTTTACTAGTAGTGACAGAGTTCATTATACTAATACTGAGAGTATTCACAGTACTAGTAGTGAGAGTGTTGACTATACTAGTAGTGAGAGTGTTCACTGTACTATTAGTGAGAGTGTTCACTGTACTAGTAGTGAGAGTGTTCACTGTACTAGTACTTAGAGAGTTTACTATACTAGTAGTAAGAGTGTTACCTATACTAGTAGTGTGAGTGTTCACTATACCAGTGAAAGAGTGTTCACTGTACTAGTAGTGAGAGTGTCTACTATACTAGTAGTGAGAGTGATCACAGTACTAGTAGTGAGAGTGTTAACTTAACAAGTAGTTAGACTCTTCACTAAACAAGTAGTGAGAGTTTTCAGTGTACTAGTAGTGAGAGTGTTTAATCTACTAGTAGTGAGAATGATCACGATACTAGTAGTGAGAGTGTTCACTGCACAAGTAGTGAGAGTATTCACTATACTAGTAGTGAGAGTGTTCACTATACTAGTAGTGAGATGCTCACTGTACTAGTAGAGAGAGTGTTCACTTTACAAGTAGTTAGAATATTCACTGTACTAGTAGTAAGAGTGTTGACTATACTAGTAGTGATAGTGTTCACTCTACTAGTCCTCAGAGTGTTTACTGTACTTGTAGTGAGAGTTTTCACGATACTAGTAGTGAGAGTGTTCAGAATACTATTAGTGAGAGTATTCACTATACTAGTAGAGAGAGTGTTCATTATAGTAGTAGTTAGAGTGTTCATTGTACTAGTAGTGAGAGTGTTCACTGCACAAGTTGCAAGAGTACTCACAGTACTAGTAGTGATGGTGTTCACAGTTGTACTAGTGAAGGTGTTCACTGTACTAATAGTGAGAGTATGCACTGTACAAGTAGTGAGAGTAATAACTATACTTGTAGTGAGAGTGTTCACTGTACTAGTGGTGAGAGTGTTCACTGTAAATGTGCAGAGAGCGTTCACTGTACTATTTGTGAGAGTGTTCAGTGTACTAGTAGTGAGAGTGTTCACTATACTAGTAGTGGGAGTGATTACTATACTACTAGTGAGAGTGTTCACTATACAAGTAGTGAGAGTGTTCACTATATTAGTAGTGAGTGTGTTCACTATACAAGCAATGATAGTGTTCTCTTAACTAGTAGTGAGAGTGTTCGCTAGACTAGTAGTAAGCGTTTTCCCTATACTAGTAGTGAGATTGTTAAGTATACAAGAAGTGAGAGTGTTCCCTATACTAGCAAAGAGAGTGTTCACTATACTAGTAGTCAGAGTGTTTATTGCACTAGTACTGAGAGTGTTCAGTTAACTAGTAGTGGAGTGTTCAGTGCTCTAGAAGTGAGAGTGTCCATTATACTAGTAGTGAGAGTGTTCACTATACTAGTAGTGAGAGTGTTCACTATACTAGTAGTGAGAGTGTTCACTATACTAGAAGTGACAGTATTTACTATACTAGTAGTGAGAGTGTTCACGATACTAGTAGTGAGAGTGTTCCCTATACTAGCAATGAGAGTGTTCCCTGTACTAGTAGTGAGCATGTTCAATGTACTAGTAGTGAGAGTGTTCATTGTACAAATTGTGAGAGTGATCACTCTACTAGTAGTGGGAGTGTTCATTATACTAGTAGTGACAATGTTAACTATACCAGTAATGAGAGTGTTCACTCTACTAGTAGAGAAAGTGTTCATTTTACTAGTAGTGGAGTGTTCATTGTACTAGTAGTGAGAGTGTTCAATGTACTAGTAGTGAGAGTGTTCACTATACTAGTAGTGAGAGTGTTGAGAGTGTTCACTTTACTAGTGGTGAGAGTGTTCAATGTACTAGTAGTGAGAGTATTCACTGTACTAACAGTGAGAGTGTTCACTGTACTAGTAGTGAGAGTGTTCACTGTACTAGTAGTGATAGTGTTCACTATACAAGTAGTGAGATTGTTCACTATACTAATAGTGAGAGTGATCACTATACTAGTAGTGAGAGTGTTCACTTTACTAGTAAAGAGAGTCTTCACTATACTCGTAGTTAGAGTGTTCACTGTACTAGTAGTAAGAGTGTTCACTGTACTAATAGTAAGAGTGTTCACTGTACTAGTAGTAGGAGTTTTCACTATACTAGTAGTGAGGTTGTTCACTATACTAGTAATGAGAGTGTTCACTATTCTAGTAGAGAGAGTGTTCACTATACTAGTAGTGAGAATGTTTACTGTACTAGTAGTGAGAGTGTTCACTGTACTTGTAGCGAGAGTGCTCACTTTAGTAGTAGAGAGAGAGTTCAGTGTTCTAGTAGTGAGAGTGTTCAATGTACTAACTTTGAGAGTATTCACAGTACTAGTAGTGAGAGTGTTAACTATAATTGTAGTAAGAGTGTTCACTGTACTAATAGTGAGAGTATTCACTGTACAAGTGGAGAGAGTGTTCACTGTACATGTTGTGAGAGTGTTCACTGTTCTAGTAGTGAAAGTGTTCACTATACTAGTAGTGAGAGTGATCACTATACTAGTAGTGAGAGTGTTCACTGTACTAGTCGTGAGAGTGTTAACTTTACTAGTAGTGAGAGTGTTCACTCTACTATTAGTGAGACAATTCACGGTAGTAGTAGTGACATTGTTCACTATACTAGTAGTGAGAATGTTCACAATACTAGTAGTGAGAGTGTTCACTTTACTAGTAGTGAGAGTGTGCACTGTACTAGTAGTGAGAGTGTTCGTTGTAGTAGTAGTAACATTTCCACTGTACTAGTAGTGAGAGTGTTCACTATAGTAGTAGTGAAAGTGCTCACTATACTAGTAGTGAGAGTGTTCACTATAGTAGTAGTGATAGTGTTCACTTTACTAGTAGTGAGAGTGTTCATTGTACTAGTAGTGAGAGTGTTCACTATACTAGTAGTGAGAATGTTCACTGTTCTTATAGTGAGAGTGTTCGCTGTACTAGTAGTGAGAGTGTTCACTTTACTAGTAGTGAAAGAGTTAACGTTACAAGTAGTCAGAGTGTTCACTCTACTATTAGTGAGAGTGTTCACGGTAGTAGTAGTGACAGTATTCACTATACTAATGGTGAGAGTGTTCACTTCACTAGTAGTGAGAGTGTTCACAATACTAGTAATGAGAGTGCTCACTGTACTAGAAGTGAGAGTGTTTAGTGTACTAGTAGTGAGAGTGTTCACTTTGCTATTAGTGAGAGTGTTCACTGTACTAGTAGTGAGTGTGTTCATAATACTAGTAGTGAGAGTGTTCACTATGTTAGTAGTGAGTGTGTTCACTATACTAGTACTGAGAATGTTCTCTAAATTACTAGTGAGAGTGTTCACTATACTAGTAGTGAGAGTTTTCACTATAGTAGTAGTAGTGAGAGTGTTCACTATACTAGTAGTGAGAGTGTTCCCTATACTAGCAATGAGAGTGTTTACTGTGCAAGTAGTGAGAGTGTTCAATGCACTAGTAGTGAGAGTGTTCACTGTACTAGTAGTGAGAGTGTTCACTGTACTTGTAGTGAGAGTGTTCACTATTCTAGTCGTGAGAGTGTTCACTGTACTAGTAGAGAGAGTGTTCACTGTACTAGAAGTGACAGTGTTCACTATACTAGTCGTGATAGTGTTCACTATACTAGTAGTGAGAGTGTTCACTTTACTAGTAATGAGAGTGTTCACTGTACTAGTAGTGAGAGTGTTCACTGTACTAGTAGTGAGAGTATTCACTATACTAGTAGTGAGAGTGTTCACTGTACTAGTAGTGAGAGTGTTCACTATACTAGTAAAGAGAGTGTTCATTATAGTAGTAGTGAGAGTGTTCACTGTACTAGTAGTGAGAGTGTTCACTATACTAGTAGAGAGAGTGTTCATTATAGTAGTAGTGAGAGTGTTCACTGTAGTGTTAGTGATTGTCTTCACATTACAAGTACTAAGTGTGTTCACGGTACTAATAGTGAGAGTGTTCACTGTACTAGTAGTTAGAGTGATCACTGTATTAGTAGTGAGAGTGTGCAATATACTAGTAGAGTGAGAATTCACTGTACTAGTAGTGAGAGTTTTCAATGTACTAGTAGCGAGTGTGTTCACTTTACCAGTATTGAAAGTGTTCACTTTACTAGTAGTGAGAGTGTTCACTATACTAGTAGTGAGAATGTTCACTATACTAGTAGTGAAAGGGTTCACTATACTAGTAGTGAGAGTGTTCATTGTACTTGTAGTGAGAGTGCTCACTCTACCAGTATTGATAGTCTTCACTGTCTAGTAGTCAGAGTGTTCACCGTACTAATAGTGAGAATGTTCACGGTACTAGTAGTGAGAGTGTTAACTATACTAGTAGTTTGAGTGTTCACTTTACAAGTAGTGAGAGTGTTCACTGTATTAGTAGTGAGAGTGTGAATAGAACTAGTAGTGAGAGAGTTTATTGTACTAGTAGTGAGAGTGTTCACTATACTAGTAGTGAGATTATTCACTATACTAGAAGTGAGAGTCTTGACTATACTAGTAGTGAGAGTGTTCACTCTACGAGTAGTGAGAGTGTTCACTGTACTAGTAGTTAGAGAGTTTACTATACTAGTAGTGAGAGTGTTCACAGTACTAATAGAGAACGTTCACTACACTAGAAGTAAGAGTGTTCACTTTACTAATAGTGAGAGTGTTTACTATACTAGTAGTGAGAGTGTTCACAATACTAGTAGTGAGAGTGTTAACTTTACTAGTAGTTTGACTGTTCACTATACTAGTAGTGAGAGTGTTCAGTATACTAGTAGTGACATTGTTCACTGTACTAGTAGTGAGAATGTTTACGATACGAGTAGTGAGAGTGTTCACTCCACTAGAAGTGACGGTGTTCACTATACTAGTAGTGAGAGTGTTCACTTTTCTAGTAGAGAGAGAATTCACTTTACAAGTAGTTAGAATGTTCACTGTACTAGTAAAGAGAATGTTGACTATACTAGTACTGAAAGTGTTCACTATACTAGTACTCAAAGTGATCACTATACTTATGATGATTGTTTTCACTATACTAGTTGTGAGAGTGTTCACTGTAGTAGTAGTGAGAGTGTTCAGTACACTAGTAGTGAGTATTCACTCTACTATTTTTCACGTGTTCACGGTAGTAGTAGAGACAATGTTTACTGCATTAGTAGTGAGAGTGTTAACAGTACTAGTAGTGAGAGTGTTCATGGTACTACTAGTGAGAGTGTTTACTATACTAGTAGTAAGAGTCTTCGTTGTACTAGTTGTGAGAGTGTTAGCTATACTAGTAGTGAGAGTGTTCACTATACAAGTAGAGATAGTATTCACAGTACTAGTAGTGAGAGTGTTCATTTTACTAGTAGTGAGAGTGTTCACCATACTAGTAATGACACAGTTCAGTATATTAGTAGTGAGAGTGTTCACTGTACTGGTAGTGAGAGTGTTAACTTTACTAGTAGTGAGAGTGTTCACTGTACAATAAATGAGAGTGTTCATTGTACTAGTAGTGATAGTGTTCACTATACTAGTAGTGAGAGTGTTCACTATACTAGTAGTGAGAATGTTTACTGTACTAATAGTGAGAGCATTCACATTTCTAGTAGTGAGAGTGTTCACTTTACTAGAAGTGAGAGTGTTCATTGTACTAGTAGTGAGAGTGTTCACTATACTAGTAATGAGAGTGTTCACTGTACTAGTAGTGAAAGTGTTCACTATACAAGAATTGAGAGTGTTCACTGTACTTGTAGTGAGAGTGTTCACCGTACTAGTATTGAGAGTGTTCACTATACTAGTCGTGAGAGTTTTCACTATACTAGTAGTGAGAGTGTTCACTATATTAGTATTCAAAGTGTTTACTATATAAGTAGTGAGTGTGTTCACTGTACTAGTAGTGATAGTGTTCACTATACTAGTAGAGATAGGTTTCACAGTACTAGTAGTTTGAGTGTTTACTGTACTAGTAGTGCGAGTGGTCAATATACTAGTAGTGAGAGTGTTAACTTTACTAGAATTGATACAATTCACTGTACTAGTAGTAAGAGTGTTCACTATACTAGTAGTGAGAGTGTTTACTATACTAGTAGTGCGAGTGTTCACTGTACTAGTAGAGAGAGTGTTCACTGTACTAGTAGTGAGAGTGTTCACTTTACTAATAGAGAGAGTGTGCACTATACTAGTAGTGAGAGTGTTCAGTGTACTAGAAGTGAGAGTGTTAACTATACTAGTAGTGAGAGTGTTCACTATATTAGAAGTTAAAGTGTTCACTTTTCTAGTAGTAAGAGTGTTCACTCTACTAGTAGTGAGAGTGTTCACTGTACTAGTAGTGAGGGTGTTCACTCTATTGGTAGTAAAAGTGCTCAGTGTACTCATAGTGAGAGTGTTCACAGTTCTAGTAGTGAGAGGGTTCACTGTACTAGTAGTGAGAGTGTTAATTGTACAAGTAGTTAGAGTGTTCACTGTAGTAGAAGTGAGAGTGTCACTATACTAGTAGTGAGAGTGTTCACTATACTAGTAGTGAAGGTGTTCAATGTACTAGTAGTGAAGGTGTTTACTATACTAGTTGTGAGAATATTCACTATACAAGGAGATAGAGTGTTCACTTTACTAATAGTGAGAGTATTGACTTTACTAGTAGGGAGAGTGTTAACTGTACTAGTAGTGAGAGTGTTCACTCTACCAGTAGTGAGAGTGTTCACTATAGTACTAGTGAGAGTGTTCACTATACTGGTAGTGAGAGTGATCACTGTTCAAGTAGTGAGATTACTCACTATAGTAGTAGTGAGAGTGTTCACTGTCTAGTAGTGAGATTGTTTTCTATACTTGTAGTGAGAGTGTTCACTATACTAGTACTGAGAGTGTTCACTATACTATTACTGATAGTGTTCATTGTACTAGTAGTGAGAGTGTTAACTATACTAGTAATGCGAGTGTTCACTATACTAGTAGTGATAGTGTTCACTATACTAGTAAAGAGAGTGTTCAGTATACTAGTAGTGAGACTGTTCATTATACTAGTAGTGAGAGTGTTCATTGTACTAGTGGTGATAGTGTTCACTATACAAGTAGTGAAAGTGTTTACTGTACTAGTAATGAGAGTGTTCACTGTACTAGTAGCGAGAGTGTTCATTATACTAGTAGTGAGAGTGTTCACTACACTAGTAGTGAGAGTGTTCAATATAGTAGTCGTGAGAGTGTTCATTGTACTAGTGGTGAGAGTGCTCACTATACTAGTAGTGAAAGTGTTCACGGAACTAGTAGGGAAAGTGTTCACTGTACTGGTAGGAAGAGTGTTTATTGTACTAGTGCTAAGAGTGATTACTATACTAGTAGTGAAAGTGTTCACTATACTAGTAGTGAGAGTGTTCACTGTATTCATAATGAGAGTGTTCACTATACTAGTAGTGAGAGTGTTCAGTGTACAAGTAGTGAGAGTGATCACTGTACTAGTAGTGAGATCGTTCACTTTACTAGTAGTGAGAGTGTTCACTGTACTAGTAGTGAGAGTGTTCACTGTACTATTAGTGAGAGTGTTCACTATAGTAGTAGTGAGACTATTCATTGTTCTAGTTACGAGAGTATTCACTCTACTAGTAATGAGAGTATTCACTATGCTAGTAGTGAGAGTGTTCATTGTACTAGTAGTGAGACTGCTCACTGTACTAGTACAAAGAGTGTTCACTATACTGAAAGTGAGAGTGTTCATTTGAGTTGTACTGAGAGTGTTCACTACACTAGCGGTGAGAGTGTTCACTATACTAGTAGTGAGAGTTTTAACTGTACTAGTAGTGAGAGTCTTCAATGTACTAGTAGTGAGGGTATTTACTGTACTAGTTGTGAAAATGTTCACTATACTAGTAGTGAGAGTGTTCACTTTACTAATAGTAAGAGTGTTCACTGTACCAGTAGTGAGAGTCTTCACTGTACTATTAGTGAGAGTGTTCAATGTACTAGTAGTGAGAATGTTCACTGTTCTAGTAATGAGAGTGTTCACTGTTGTAGTAATGAGAGTTTTCACTGTACTAGTAGTGAGAGTGTTTACTATACTAGTAGTGAGAGTGATCAATATACTAGTAGTGCGAGTGTTCACTATACTAGTAGTGAGAGTGTTCATTGTACTAGTAGTGAAAGTGTTCATTTTACTAGTAATGAGAGTGTTCACTATACTAGTAGTATCAGCATTCACTATACTAGTAGTGAGAGTGTGCACTTTACTAGTGAGAGTGTTCAATTTTCTAGTAGTGAGAGTGTTCACTATGTTACTAGTGAGAGTGTTCACTATACTAGTAATGAGAGTGTTCACTATACTAGTAGTGAGAGTGTTCATTATAGTACTAGTGAGAGTGTACATTGTACTAGTCGTGAGAGTGTTCACTATACTAGTATTAAAAGTGTTCACTGTACTAGTAGTGAGAGTGTTCACTGTACTAGTAGTGAGAGTGTTTATTATACTAGTAGTGAGAGTGTTCGCTATACTCGTTGTGAGAGTGTTCAATATAGTAGTAGTGAGAGTGTTCATTGTACTAGTGGTGAGAGTGTTCACTATACTAGAAGTGAGAGTGTTCACTTTACTAGTAGTGAGAGTGTTCACTATACTAGAAGTAAGATTGTTCACTGTATTAGACGTGAGTGTTCACTGTACTAGTAGTGAGTCTGTTCACTGTACTAGTAGTGAGAGTGTTCATTGTACTAGTAGTCAGACTGTTCACTGTACTAGTGGTGAAAGTGTTCATTATACTAGCAGTGAGAGAATTCACTATACTAGTAGTCAGAGTGTTCACTCTACTAGTAATGAGGGTATTCTCTGTACTAGTAGTGAAAGTGTTCACAGTACTAGTAGTAAGAGTTTTCACTATAATAATGGAGGGAGTGTTCACTGTATTGGTAGTGAGAGTGTTCACTATTCTAGTAGTGAGAGTGTTCACTATACTAGTAGTGAGAGTATTCACTATATTAGTGGTGAGAGTGTTCACTACACTAATAGTAAGAGTGTTCACTGTACTAGTAGTGAGAGTGTTCACTATTCTAGTAGTGAGATTGTTCACGATACTAGTGGTGAGAGTGTTCACTATACTAGTAGTGAGAGTGTTAACTGTACTAAGAATGAGAGTGTTCACTGTACTCGTAGTGAGAGTGTTCGTTGTAGTAGTAGTGAGAGTGTTCATTGTACTAGTAGTGAGAGTGTTCATTGTACTAGTAGTGACAGTGGTCATTATACTAGTAGTGACATTGTTCACTATAATAGTAGTGAGAGTATTCACTTTACTAGAAATGAGAGAGTTCATTGTACTAGTGGTGAGAGTGTTTACTGTACTTGTAGGTAGTGTGTTCATCGTACTAGTAGTGAGAGTGTTCATTGTACTAGTAGTGAGATTCTTCACTATTCTAGTAGAGAGAGTGTTCAATATACTAGTAGTGAGAGTATTCACTGTACTAGTAGAGAGAGTGTTCACTATACTAGAAATGAGAGTCTTCACTATACTAGTAGTGAGAGTGTTCATTGTACTAGTAGTGAAAGTCTTCATTATACTAGTAGTGAGAGTGTTCACTATACTAGTAGTGACAATGTTTACTATACTAGTAGTGAGAGTGTTAATTGTACTAGTAGTGCGAGTGTTCACTATACTAGTAGTGAAAGTGTTCACTGTACTAATAGTGAGTGTGTTCACTGTATTAATAGTGAGAGTGTTCACTTTAGTGGTAGTGAGAATGTTCACTTTACTAGTAGTGAGAGTGTTCACTATACTAGTAGTGAGAGAGTTCACTGTACTAGTAGTGAGAGTGTTCACTATACTAGTAGTGAGAGTGTTCACTATACTAGTAGTGAGAGTGTTCACTGTACAAGTAGTGGGAGTGTTCACTGTACTACTAGAGAGAGTGTTCATTGTACTAGTAGTGAGAGTGTTCACTGTACTAGTAGTGAGAGTGTTCACTATACTAGTGGTGAGAGTGTTCACTATACTAGTAGTGAGAGTGTTCATAAACTAGTAGTGAGAGTGTTCACTGTACTAGGTTTGAGAGTGTTTACTTTACTAGTAGTGAAATTATTCACTATACTAGTAGTGAGAGTATTCACTGTACTAATGGTGAAAGTATTCACTCTACTAGTAATGAGATTGTTCACTATGCTAGTAGTGAGAGTGTTCACTGTACTAGTAGTGAGAATGTTCACCTTACTAGTTCTGAAAGTGTTTACTATACTTGTAGTGAGAGTGTTCACTATACTAGTACTGAGAGTATTCACTATACTAGTAGTGAGAATGTTCACTATACTAGTAGTGAGAGTGTTCACTATACAAGTAGTGAGAGACTTCACTATACTAGTAGTGAAAGAGTTCACTATACTAGTAGTGAGAGGTTTAAATGTACTAGTAGTGAGATTGTTCAATGCACTAGTAGTGAGGGTGTTTACAATACTAGTAGTGAGAATGTTCACTCTACTAGTAGTGAGAGTGTTCCTTGTACTAATAGTAAGAGTGTTCACTTTACTAGTAGTGAGAGTTTTCACTATACTAGTAGTGAGAGTGTTCACTGTACTAGTGGTGAGAGTGTTCATTGTAGTAGTAGTGAGAGTGTTCACTGTACCAGTAGTGAGAGTGTTCACTGTTNAATGTACTAGTAGTGAGATTGTTCAATGCACTAGTAGTGAGGGTGTTTACAATACTAGTAGTGAGAATGTTCACTCTACTAGTAGTGAGAGTGTTCCTTGTACTAATAGTAAGAGTGTTCACTTTACTAGTAGTGAGAGTTTTCACTATACTAGTAGTGAGAGTGTTCACTGTACTAGTGGTGAGAGTGTTCATTGTAGTAGTAGTGAGAGTGTTCACTGTACCAGTAGTGAGAGTGTTCACTGTTCTAGTAATGAGAATGTTCATTATATTAGTCATGAAAGTGTTCACAGTACTAGAAGTGAGAGTGTTCACTATACTAGTAGTAAGAGTGTTCACTATACTAGTAGTGGGAGTGTTCACTGTACTAGTAGTGAGAGAGTTCATTGTACTAGTAGTGAGAGTGTTCACTATACTACTAATGATAGTGTCCACTACACTAATAGTAAGAGTGTTCACTATACTAGTAGTGAGAGTGTTTACTATTCTAGTAGTGAGAGTGTTCACTAAACTAGTAATGAGAGTGTTCACTATACTTTTAGTGAGAGTGTTCATTATAGTAGTAGTGAGAGTGTTCATTGTACTAGTGGTGAGAGTGCTCATTGTACTAGTAGTTAAAGTGTTCACTGTACTAGTAGTGAGAGTGTTCATCATACTAGTAGTGAGAATATTCACTATACTAGTAGTGAGAGTGTTCAGTATCGTAGTAGTGAGAGTTTTCATTGTACTTGTTGTGAGAGTGTTCACTATACTAGAAGTGAAAGTGTTGTACTAGTTGTGAAATTGTACTTGTTGTGAGAGTGTTCACTGTACTTGTAGTAAGAGTGTTCATTGTACTAGTAATGAGATTGTTCACTGTACTAGTAGTGAGTGTTCACTGTACTAGTAGTGAGAGTGTTCACTTTACTAGTAGTGAAAGAGTTAACGTTACAAGTAGTGAGAGTGTTCACTCTACTATTAGTGAGAGTGTTCACGGTAGTAGTAGTGATGGTATTCACTATACTAGTGGTGAGAGTGTTCACTTCACTAGTAGTGAGAGTGTTCACAATACTAGTAATAAGAGTGCTCACTGTACTAGAAGTGAGAGTGTTTAGTGTACTAGTAGTGAGAGTGTTCACTTTACTAGTAGTGAGAGTGTTCAATGTACTAGTAGTGAGAGTGTTCACTATACTAGTACAGAGAGTGTTTATTATAGTAGTAGTGAGAGTGTTCACTGTACTGTTAGTGATAGTCTTCATATTTCTAGTACTCAGTGTGTTCACGGTACAAAAAGTGAGAGTGTTCACTGTACTAGTAGTTAGAGTGTTCAATGTATTAGTAGTGAGAGTGTTAAATATACTAGTAGAGTGAGAATTCAGTGTACTAGTAGTGAGAGTTTTCAATGTACTAGTAGAGAGTGTGTTCACTTTACCAGTATTGAAAGTGTTCACTTTACTAGTAGTGAAAGTATTCACTATACTAGTAGTGAGAATGTTCACTATAATAGTAGTGAGAGGATTCACTATACTTGTAGTGAGAGTGTTCATTGTACTTGTAGTCAGAGTGCTCACTCTACCAGTATTCATAGTCTTCACTGTTCTAGTAGTCAGAGTGTTCACCGTACTAATAGTGAGAATGTTCACGGTACTAGTAGTGAGAGTGTTAACTATACTAGTAGTTTGAGTGTTCACTTTACAAGTAGTGAGAGTGTTCACTGTATTAGTAGTGAGAGTGTGAACAAAACTAGGAGTGAGAGAGCTTATTGTACAAGTAGTGAGAGTGTTCACTATACTAGTAGTGAGATTATTCACTATACTAGAAGTGAGAGTGTTGACTATACTAGTAGTGAGAGTGTTCACTCTACGAGTAGTGCGAGAATTCATTGTACTAGTAGTTAGAGAGTTTACTATACTAGTAGTGAGAGTGTTCACTGTACTAATAGAGAACGTTCACTACACTAGAAGTAAGAGTGTTCACTTTACTAATAGTGAGAGTGTTTACTATACTAGTAGTGAGAGTGTTCACAATACTAGTAGTGAGAGTGTTAACTTTACAAGTAGTTTGACTGTTCACTATACTAGTAGTGAGAGTGTTCAGTGTACTAGTAGTGACATTGTTCACTGTTCTAGTAGTGAGAATATTTACGATACGAGTAGTGAGAGTGTTCACTGCACTAGTAGTGACAGTGTTCACTATACTAGTAGTGAGAGTGTTCACTTTCCTAGTAGAGAGAGAATTCACTTTACAAGTAGTTAGAATGTTCACTGTACTAGTAAAGAGAATGTTGACTATACTAGTACTGAAAGTGTTCACTGTACTAGTAGTCAAAGTGTTCACTATACTTATGATGATAGTTTTCACTATACTAGTTGTGAGAGAGTTCACTGTAGTAGTAGTGAGAGTGTTCAGTAGACTAGTAGTGAGTATTCACTCTACTATTTTTTACGTGTTCATGGTAGTAGTAGAGACAATGTTTACTGCATTAGTAGTGAGAGTGTTAACAGTACTAGTAGTGAGAGTGTTCATGATACTACTAGTGAGAGTGTTTACTATGCTAGTAGTAAGAGTCTTCGTTCTACTAGTTGTGAGAGTGTTCACTATACTAGTAGTGAGAGTGTTCACTATACAAGTAGGGATAGTATTCACAGTACTTGTAGTGAGAGTGTTTATTTTACTAGTAGTGAGAGTGTTCACCATACTAGTAGTGACACTGTTCAGTATACTAGTAGTGAAAGTGTTCACTGTACTGGTAGTGAGAGTGTTAACTTTACTAGTAGTGAGAGTGTTCACTGTACAATAAGTGAGAGTGTTCATTGTACTAGTAGTGATAGTGTTCACTATACTAGTAGTGAGAGTGTTCACTATACTAGTAGTGAGAATTTTTACTGTACTAATAGTGAGAGCATTCACTTTTCTAGTAGTGAGAGTGTTCACTTTACTAGAAGTGAGAGTGTTCATTGTACTAGTAGTGAGAGTGTTCACTATACTAGTAATGAGAGTGTTCACTGTACTAGTAGTGAAAGTGTTCACTATAGAGGCATTGAGAGTGTTCACTGTACTAGTAGTGAGAGTGTTCACCGTACTAGTATTGAGAGTGTTCACTATACTAGTACTGAGCGTTTTCACTATACTAGTAGTGAGAGTGTTCACTATATAAGTATTCAAAGTGTTTACTATATAAGTAGTGAGAGTGTTCACTGTACTAGTAGTGATAGTGTTCACTATACTAGTAGAGAGAGGTTTCTTTGTACTAGTAGTTTGAGTGTTCACTGTACTAGTAGTGCGAGTGGTCAATATACTAGTAGTGAGAGTGTTAACTTTACTAGAATATATACTATTCACTATACTAGTAGTAAGAGTGTTCACTATACTAGTAGTGAGAGTGTTTACTATACTAGTAGTGAGAATGTTCACTGTACTAGTAGAGAGAGTGTTCACTGTACTAGTAAAGAGAGTGTTCACTTTACTAATAGAGAGAGTGTGCACTATACTAGTAGTGAGAGTGTTCAGTGTACTAGAAGTGAGAGTGTTAACTATACTAGTAGTGAGAGTGTTCACTATACTAGAAGTTAAAGTGTTCACTTTACTAGTAGTAAGAGTGTTCACTATACTAGTAGTGAGAGTGTTCACTGTACTAGTAGTGAGGTTGTTCACTCTACTGGTAGTAAAAGTGCTCAGTGTACTCATAGTGAGAGTGTTCACAGTTCTAGTAGTGAGAGGGTTCACTGTACTAGTAGTGAGAGTGTTAATTGTACAAGTAGTTAGAGTGTTCACTGTAATAGAAGTGAGAGTGTTCACTATACTAGTAGTGAGAGTGTTCACTATACTAGTAGTGAAGGTGTTCAATGTACTAGTAGTGAGTGTGTTTACTGTACTAGTGGTGAGAATATTAACTATACAAGGAGACAGAGTGTTCACTTTACTAATAGTGAGAGTGTTCACTTTACTAGTAGGGAGAGTGTTAACTGTACTAGTAGTGAGAGTGTTCACTGTAAGAGAATTGAGAGTGTTCATTGTAGTACTAGTGAGAGTGTTCACTATACTTGTAGTGAGAGTGTTCACTGTTCTAGTAGTGAGATTACTCACTGTAGTAGTAGTGAGAGTGTTCACTGTACTAGTAGTGAGAGTGTTTTCTATACTTGTAATGAGATTGTTTACTATACTAGTACTGAGAGTGTTCACTATACTATTCTTGATAGTGTTCATTGTACTAGTAGTGAGAGTGTTAACTATACTAGTAATGAGAGTGTTCACTATACTAGTAGTGATAGTGTTCACAATACTAGTAAAGGGAGTGTTCAGTATACTAGTAGTGAGAGTGTTCCTTATACTAGTAGTGAGAGTGTTCATTGTACTAGTGGTGATAGTGCTCACTATACAAGTAGTGAAAGTGTTTACTATACTAGTAATGAGAGTGTTCACTGTACTAGTAGTGAGAGTGTTCATTATACTAGTAGTCAGAGTTTTCACTACACTAGTAGTGAGAGTGTTCAATATAGTAGTCGTAAGAGTGTTCATTGTACTAGTGGTGAGAGTGCTCACCATACTAGTAGTGAAAGTGTTCACGGTACTAGTAGTGAAAGTGTTCACTGTACTGGTAGGAAGAGTGTTTATTGTACTAGTTCTAAGAGTGATCACTATACTAGTAGTGAAAGTGTTCACTGTACTAGTAGTGAGAGTGTTCACTTTATTCATAATGAGAGTGTTCACTATACTAGTAGTGAGAGTGTTCAGTATACTAGTAGTGAGAGTGATCACTGTACAAGTAGTGAGAGCGTTCACTTTACTAGTAGTGAGTGTGTTCACTGTACTAGTAGTGAGATTGTTCACTGTACTATTAGTGAGAGTCTTCACTATAGTAGTAGTGAGACTATTCATTGTTCTAGTTACGAGAGTATTCACTCTACTAGTAGTGAGAGTGTTCACTATGCTAGTAGTGAGAGTGTTCATTGTACTAGTAGTGAGACTGCTCACTGTACTAGTACAAAGAGTGTTCATTATACTGATAATGAGAGTGTTCATTTGACTAGTAGTGAGAGTGTTCACTATACTAGAAGTGAGAGTGTCCACTATACTAGTGGTGAGAGTGTTCAATATAGTAGTACTGGGAGTGTTCACTATACTAGTAGTGAGAGTGTTCATTATACTAGTACTTAGAGTGTTCACTATACTAGTAGTGAGAGTGTTCACTGTACTAGTAGTGAAATTGTTCACTCTACTAGTAGTGAGAGTGTTCATTGTACTAGTAGTGAGAGTGTTCACTGTACTAGTACTAAGAGTGTTCACTATACTGGTAGTGAGAGTGTTCACTGTACTAGTAGTGAGATTGTTTACTGTACTCCTAGTGAGAGTATTCACTATACTAGTAGTGAGAGTGTTCACTATACTAGCAGTGAGAGTGTTGACTACACTAGCGGTGAGAGTGTTCACTATACTAGTAGTGAGAGTTTTAACTGTACTAGTAGTGAGAGTCTTCAATGTACTAGTAGTGATGGTGTTTACTGTACTAGTAGTTAAAATGTTCACTATACTAGTAGTGAGAGTGTTTACTTTACTAATAGTAAGAGTGTTCACTGTACCAGTAGTGAGAGTCTTCACTGTACTATTAGTGAGAGTGCTTACTGTACTAGTAGTGAGAGTGGTCACTGTAGTAGTAGTGAGAGTGTTCAATGTACTAGTAGTGAGAATGTTCACTATTCTAGTAATGAGAGTGTTCACTGTTGTAGTAATGAGAGTTTTCACTGTACTAGTAGTGAGAGTGTTTACTATACTAGTAGTGAGAGTGATCAATATACTAGTAGTGAGAGTGTTCACTATACTAGTAGTGAGAGTGTTCATTGTACTAGTAGTGAGAGTGTTCATTATACTAGTAATGAGAGTGTTCACTATACTAGTAGTATCAGTGTTCACTATACTAGTAGTGAGAGTGTGCACTTTACTAATTATGTTCAATTTACTAGTAGTGAGAGTGTTCACTATGTTACTAGTGAGAGTGTTCACTATACTAGTAATGAGAGTGTTCACTATACTAGTAGTGAGTGTGTTCATTATAGTACTAGTGAGAGTGTACATTGTACTAGTGGTGAGAGTGTTCACTGTACTAGTAGTAAAAGTGTTCACTGTACTAGTAGTGAGAGTGTTCACTATACTAGTAGTGAGAGTGTTTATTATACTAGTAGTGAGAGTGTTTGCTATACTCGTTGTGAGAGTGTTCAATATAGTAGTAGTGAGAGTGTTCATTGTACTAGTGGTGAGAGTGTTCACTATACTAGAAGTGAGAGTGTTCACTGTACTAGTAGTGAGAGTGTTCACTATACTAGTAGTAAGATTGTTCACTGTATTAGACGTGAGTGTTCACTGTACTAGTAGTGAGTGTGTTCACTGTACTAGTAGTGAGAGTGTTCATTGTACTAGTAGTCAGACTATTCACTGTACTAGTGGTGAAAGTGTTGATTATACTAGTAGTGAGAGAATTCACTATACTAGTAGTCAGAGTGTTCACTCTACTAGTAATGAGGGTATTCTCTGTACTAGTAGTGAAAGTGTTCACTGTACTAGTAGTAAGAGTTTTCACTATAATAATGGAGGGAGTGTTCACTGTATTGGTAGTGAGAGTGTTCACTATTCTAGTAGTGACAGTGTTCACTATACTAGTAGTGAGAGTGTTCACTATTCTAGTAGTGAGATTGTTCACTATACTAGTGGTGAGAGTTTTCACTATACTAGTAGTGAGAGTGTTAACTGTACTAAGAATGAGAGTGTTCACTCTCCTCGTAGTGAGAGTGTTCGTTGTAGTAGTAGTGAGAGTGTTCATTGTACTAGTAGTAAGAGTGTTCGTTGTACTAGTAGTGACAGTGGTCATTATACTAGTAGTGAAAGTGTTCACTATAATAGTAGTGAGAGTATTCACTTTACTAGAATTGAGAGTGTTCATTGTACTAGTGGTGAGAGTGTTTACTGTACTTGTAGGTAGTGTGTTCATCGTACTAGTAGTGAGAGTATTCATTGTACTAGTAGTGAGATTCTTCACTATTCTAGTAGAGAGAGTGTTCACTATACTAGTAGTGAGAGTATTTACTGTACTAGTAGAGAGATTGTTCACTATACTAGTAATTAGAGTCTTCACTATACTAGTAGTGAGAGTGTTCATTGTACTAGTAGTGAAAGTCTTCATTATACTAGTAGTGAGAGTGTTCACTATACTGGTAGTGACAGTGTTTACTATACTAGTAGTGAGAGTGTTCATTGTACTAGCAGTGCGAGTGTTCACTATACTAGTAGTGAAAGAGTTCACTGTACTAATAGTGAGTGTGTTCACTGTATTAATAGTGAGAGTGTTCACTTTAGTGGTAGTGAGAATGTTCACTTTACTAGTAGTGAGAGTGTTCACTATACTAGTAGTGAGAGAGTTCACTATACTAGTAGTGAGAGTGTTCACTATACTAGTAGTGAGAGTGTTCACTATACTAGTAGTGAGAGTGTTCACTGTACAAGTAGTGAGAGTGTTCACTGTACTAGTAGAGAGAGTGTTCATTGTACTAGTAGTGAGAGTGTTCAGTGTACTAGTAGTGAGAGTGTTCACTATACTAGTGGTGAGAGTGTTCACTATACTAGTAGTGAGAGTGTTCATAAACTAGTAGTGAGAGTGTTCATTGTACTAGTAGTGAGAGTGTTTACTGTACTAATAGTCAAATTATTCACTGTACTAGTAGTGAGAGCGTTCACTGTACTAATGGTGAAAGTATTCACTCTACTAGTAATGAGATTGTTCACTATGCTAGTAGTGAGAGTGTTCACTGTACTAGTTGTGACAGTGTTCACATTACTAGTACTGAGAGTGTTTACTATACTTGTAGTGAGAGTGTTCACTATACTAGTAGTGAGAGTATTCACTATACTAGTAGTAAGAATGTTCACTATACTAGTAGTGAGAGTGTTCACTATACAAGTAGTGAGAGAGTTCACTATACTAGTAGTGAAAGAGTTCACTATACTAGTAGTGAAAGGTTTAAATGTACTAGTAGTGAGAGTGTTCAATGCACTAGTAGTGAGGGTGTTTACTGTACTAGTAGTGAGAATGTTCACTCTACTAGTAGTAAGAGTGTTCCTTGTACTAATAGTAAGAGTGTTCACTTTACTAGTAGTGAGAGTTTTCACTATACTAGTAGTGAGAGTGTTCACTGTACTAGTGGTGAGAGTGTTCATTGTAGTAGTAGTGAGAGTGTTCACTGTACTAGTAGTGAGAGTGTTCAATGCACTAGTAGTGAGGGTGTTTACTGTACTAGTAGTGAGAATGTTCACTCTACTAGTAGTAAGAGTGTTCCTTGTACTAATAGTAAGAGTGTTCACTTTACTAGTAGTGAGAGTTTTCACTATACTAGTAGTGAGAGTGTTCACTGTACTAGTGGTGAGAGTGTTCATTGTAGTAGTAGTGAGAGTGTTCACTGTACTAGTAGTGAGAGTGTTCACTGTTCTAGTAATGAGAGTGTTCATTATAGTAGTCATGAAAGTGTTCACTGTACTAGAAGAGAGACTGTTCACTATACTAGTAGTAAGAGTGTTCACTATACTAGTAGTGGGAGTGTTCACTATACTAGTAGTGAGAGAGTTCATTGTACTAGTAGTAAGTGGTTCACTATACTACTAATGATAGTATTCACTGTACTAGTAGTAAGAGTGTTCACTATACTAGTAGTGATTGTGTTTACTATTCTAGTAGTGAGAGTGTTCACTAAACTAGTAATGAGAGTGTTCACTATACTTTTAGTGAGAGTGTTCATTATAGTAGTAGTGAGAGTGTTCATTGTACTAGTGGTGAGAGTGCTCATTGTACTAGTAGTTAAAGTGTTCACTGTACTAGTAGTGAGAGTATTCCCTATACTAGTAGTGAGAGTGTTCATTATACTAGTAGTGAGAATATTCACTATACTAGTAGTGAGAGTGTTCAGTATCGTAGTAGTGAGAGTTTTCATTGTACTTGTTGTGAGAGTGTTCACTATACTAGAAGTGAAAGTGTTCACTGTACTTGTAGTAAGAGTGTTCACTGTACTAGTAATGAGATTGTTCACTGTACTAGTAGTGAGTGTTCACAGTACTAGTAGTGAGAGTGTTCACTATGCTAGTAGTGAGAGTGTTCACAGTAGTAGTAGTGAGAGTGTTCACTTTACTAGTAGTGAAAGTGCTTACCGTACTAGTAGTGAGAGTGTTCACTATACTAATGGTTAGAGTGTTCACTGTATTAGTAGTGAGAGTGTTCACTATTCTAGTAGTGAGAGTGTTCACTATACTAGTAGTGAGAGTGTTCACTCTACTTATAGTGAGAGTGTTCACTATACTAGTAGTGAGAGTACTCACTTCACTAGTAGTGAGAGTGTTCACTGTACTAGTAGTGAGGGTGTTCACTATTTTAGTAGTGAGAGTGTTCACTATACTAGTAGTGAGAGTGTTAACTGTACTAGTAATGAGAGTGTCAACTGTTCTAGTAGTGAGAGTGCTCATTGTAGTAGTAGTGAAATTGTTCATTGTACTAGTAGTGAGAGTGGTCATTATTCTACTAGTGACAATGTTCACTATACTAGTAGTGAGAGTGTTCACTTCACTAGAATTTCGAGCATACATTGTACTAGTGGTGAGAGTGTTCATTGTACTAGTAGTGAGAGTGTTCTTCGTACTAGTAGTGAGAGTGTTCACTATACTATTAGAGAGAGTGTGCACTGTACTAGTAGAGAAAGTGTTCACTATACTAGTAATGAGAGTCTTCACTATACTAGTAGTGAGAGTGTTCATTGTACTAGTAGTGAAAGTCTTCATTATACTAGTAGTGAGAGTGTTCACTGTACTAGTAATGACAGTGTTTACTATACTAGTAGTGAGAATGTTCATTGTACTAGTGGTGGGAGTGTTCACTATACGAGTAGTGAGAGTTTTCACTATATTTGTAGTGAGAGTGTTCACTATACTAGTAGTGAGAGTGTTTACTATACTAGTAGTGAGAGTGTTCACTGTACAAATAGTGAGAGTGTTCACTGTACTAGTAGTAAGAGTGTTCATTGTACTAGTAGTGAGAGTGTTCACTGTACTAGTAGAGAGGGTGCTCATTATACTAGTAGTGAGAGTGTTCACTATACTAGTAGTGAGAGTGTTCACTGTACTAGTAGTGAGAGTGTTCAATGTACTAGTAGTGAGAGTCTTCACTGTACTAGTAGTGAGAGTGTTCACTGTACTAGTAGTAAGAGTGTTCACTGTACTTGTAGAGAGAGTATTCACTTTACTAGTAATTAGAGTTTTAACTTTACTAGTAGTGAGAGTGTTCATTGTACAAGTAGTGAAAGTATTCATTATATATGTAGTGAGAGTGTTCACTATACTATTGGTGAGAGTGTTCACTATACTAGTAGTGAGAGTGTTCACAGTACTAGTAATGAAAGTGTTCACAATACTAGTAGTGAGAGTGTTCAGTGTACAACTAGTGAGAGTGATCACTATACTAGTACTGAGAGTGTTCACCATACTAGTAGTCAGAGTGATCACTATACTAGTAGTAAGAGTGTTCACTATACTAGTAGTGGGATTGTTCACTGTACTAATAGTGAGAGTGTTCATTTTACTAGTAGTGAGAGTGTTCACTATACTAGCAAAGAGAGAGTTCATTGTACTAGTAATGATAGTGTTCACTGTACTAGTAGGAGTGTTCACTATACTAGTAGTGAGAGTGGTCACTGTACTAGTAGTATGAGTGTTCACTATACTAGTAGTGAGAGTGTTCACTATACTAGTAGTGAGAGTGTTCACCATACAAGCAGTGAGAGTGTTCACTATACTAGTAGTAAGAGTGTTCACTACATTAGTATTGAGAGTGTTCACTATACTAGTAGTGAGAGTGTTCACTGTTTAAGTAGTGAGAGTGTTCACTATACTACTAGTGAGAGTGTTAACTGTACTAATAATGAGAGTTATCCATGTACTAGTGGTGATAGTTTTCATTGTAGTGGTAGTAAGAGTGCTCATAGTACTTGTAGTGAGAGTGTTCACTATACTAGTAGTGAGAGTGTTCACTGTACTAGTAATTAGAGTGTTTAAGGTACTAGTAGTGAGAGTATTCACTGTAGTAGTAGTGAGAGTGGTCATTATACTACTAGTGACAATGTTCCATATACTAGTAGTGAGAGTGTTCACTTTACTAGAAATGGGATTTTTCATTGAACTAGTGGTGAGAGTGTTCACTGTACTAGTCGTCAGAGTGTTCATCGTACTAGAAGTGAGAGTGTTCATTGTACTAGTAGTGAGAGTGTTCACTATACTAGTAGAGAGAGTGTTCACTGTGCTAGAAGTGAGAGTATTCATAGTACTAGTAGGAAGAGTGTTCACTATACTAGTAATGAAAGTATTCACTATACTAGTAGTGAGAGTGTTCATTGTACTAGTAGTGAAAGTCTTCCTTATACTAGTAGTGAGAGTGTTCACTATACTAGTAGTGACTGTGATTGCTGTACTAGTAGTGAGATTGTTCATTGTACTAGTGGTGGGAGTGTTCACTATACTAGTAGTGAAAGTGTTCACTGTACTAATACTGAGTGTGTTCACAATATTTTTAGTGAGAGTGTTCACTATACTAGTAGTGAGAGTGTTCACTATACTAGTAGTGAGAGTGTTCCTTGTACTAGTAGTGAGAGTGTTCACTATACTAGTAGTGAGAGTGTTTACTATACTAGTAATGAGAGTGTTGACTATACTAGTAGTGAGAGTGTTTATTGTACTAGTAGTGAGAGTGTGCACTGTACTAGAAGGGAGAGTGCTCATTATACTAGTAGTGAGAGTATTCACTATACTAGTAGTGAGAGTGGTCACTGTACTAGTAGTGAGAGTGTTCAATGTACTAGTAGTGAGACTATTCACTGTACTAGTAGTAAGAGTGTTCAGTGTAGTAGTAGAGAGAATGTTCACTTTACTAGTAATAAGAGTTTTCACTATACTAGTAGTGAGAGTGTTCATTGTACTAGTGGTGAAAGTGTTCATTATACTAGAAGTGAGAGATTTCGCTGTACTAGTAGTGAGAGTGTTCACTATACTAGTACTGAAAGTGTTCACTATACTAGTAGTGAGAGTGTTCACTGTACTAGTAGAGAGAGTATTCTTTGTACTAAAATGAGAGTCTTCACTATACTAGTAGTGAGAGTCTTCACTATACTAGTGGTGAGAGTGTTCAGTATACTAGTAGTGAAAGTGTTCACTATCCTTGTAGTGAGAGTGTTCACTAAACTAGTAGTGAGAGTGTTCACTATACAAGTAGTGAGAGTGTTCACTGTACAAGTAGTGAGAGTGTTCACTGTACTAGTAGTGAGAGTGTTCATTGTTCTAGTAGTGAGAGTGTTTATTGTACTAGTAGGGAGAGTGCTACTTAGACTAGAAGAGAGAGTGTTCACTATACTAGTAGTGAGAGTGTTCACTATACTAGTAGTGGGGTGTTCAATGTACTAGTAGTGAGAGTCTTCATTGTACTAGTAGTGAGTGTGTTCACTGTACTACTAGTAAGAGTGTTCACTGTACTCGTAGAGAGAGTGTTCACTTTACAAGTAGTGAGAGTGTTTATTGTACTTGTAGTAAAATTGTTCATTATATTAGTAGTGAGAGTGTTCACTATACTAGTAGTGAGAGTGTTCACTATACTAGTAGTGAGAGTGTTCACTATACTAGTAGTGAGAGTGTTCACTGTACTAGTATCGAGAGTGTTCACTATACTAGTAGTGAAAGTGTTCACTATACAAGTAGTGAGAGTGTTCACGGTACTAGTAGTGAGAGTGTTCACTATACTAGTAGTGAGAGTGATCACTATACTAGTAGTGAAAGTGTTCACTGTACTACTAGTGAGAGTGTTTACTGTACTAGTAGTGAGAGTGTTCACTATACTAGCAGTGAGAGTGTTCACTGTACTAGTAGTAGGAGTGTTCACTATACTAATGGTGAGAGTGTTCACTGTACTACTAGTATGAGTGTTCACTATACTAGTAGTGAGAGAATTCACTGTACTAATAGTGAGAGTGTTCACTATACAAGCAGTGAGAGTGTTCACTATACTAGTAATGAGAGTGTTCACTACATTAGTAGTGAGAGTGTTCACAATACTAGTAGTGACAGTGTTCACTATTTTAGTAGTGAGAGTTTTCACTAAACTAGGACTGAGAGTGTTAACTGTACTAGTAAGAAGAGTGTTCAATGTACTAGTAGTGAGAGTGTTCATTTTAGAAGTAGTAAGAGTGTTCATTGTACTTGTAGTGAGAGTGTTCACTATACTAGTAGTGAGAGTGTTCACTGTACTCGAAGTTTGAGTGTTCACTGTACTAGTAGTGAGAGTGTTCACTGTAGTAGTAGTGAGAATTGTTATTATACTACTAGTGACAATGTTCACTATACTAGTAGTGAGATTGTTCACTTTACTAGAAATGAGATTGTTCATTCAACTAGTGGTGAGAGTCTTCATCGTACTAGTAGTGGGAGTGTTCATCGTACTAGTAGTGAGAGTGTTCATTGTACTAGTAGTGAGAGTGTTCACTATACTAGTAGAGAGAGTGTTCACTGTACTAGTACTTAGAGTATTCACAGTACTAGTAGAGAGAGCGTTTACTATACTAGTAATGAGAGTGTACACTATACTAGTACTGAGATTGTTCATTGTACTAGTAGTGAATGTCTTCATTATACTAGTAGTGAGAGTGTTCACTATTCTAGTAGTGAGAGTGTTCACTGTACTAGTAGTGAGAGTGTTCACTGTACTAGTAGTGAGAGTGTTCACTATACTAGAAGTGAGAGTGGTCCCTATACTAGTAGTGAGAGTGTTCACTGTACTAGTAGTGAGGGTGTTCACTATACTAGTAGTGAGAGTGTTCATTGTACAAGTAGTGAGAGTGTTCACTGTACTAGTAGTGAGAGTGTTCATTGTACTAGTAGTGAGAGTGTTCACTGTACTAGTAGTGAGAGTGTTCACTATACTAGTAGTGAGAGTGTTCACTATACTAGTAGTGAGAGTGTTCACTATACTAGTAGTGAGAGTGTTCACTATACTAGTAGTGAGAGTGTTCACTATACTAGTAGTGAGAGTGTTCACTATACTAGTAGTGAGAGTGGTCCCTATACTAGTAGTGAGAGTGTTCACTGTACTAGTAGTGAGGGTGTTCACTATACTAGTAGTGAGAGTGTTCATTGTACAAGTAGTGAGAGTGTTCACTGTACTAGTAGTGAGAGTGTTCATTGTACTAGTAGTGAAAGTGTTCACAATACTAGTAGTGAGAGTGTTCACTCTACTAGTAGTGAGAGTGTTTAATGTACTAGTAGTCAGAGTCTTCACTGTACTAGCAGTGAGAGTGTTCACTGTACTAGTAGTAAGAGTGTTCAATGTGCTCGTAGTGAGAGTATGCACTTTACTAGTAATGAGAATTTTCACTTTACTAGTAGTGAGAGTGTTCATTGTACAAGTAGTGAAAGTGTTCATTATATTAGTAGTGACAGTGTTCACTACACTAGTAGTGAGAGTGTTCACTATACTAGTAGTGAGAGTGTTCACTGTACAAGTAGTGAGAGTGTTCACTGTACTAGTAGTGAGAGTATTCACCATACTAGTAGTTAGAGTGATCACTATTCTAGTAGTGAGAGTGTTCACTGTACTACTAGTGAGAGTCTTCACTGTACTACTAGTGAGAGTGTTCATTGTATTAGTAGTGAGAATGTTCACTATACTAGCAGTGAGAGTGTAGATTGTACTAGTAATGATAGTGTTCTCTATACTAGTAGGAGTGTTCACTAAACTCGTAGTGAGAGTGTTCACTGTACTAGTAGTATGAGTGTTCACTTTTCTAGTAGTAAGAGTGTTCACTATACTAGTAGTGAGAGTGTTCACTATACTAGTAAAGTGAGTGTTCACTACACTAGTGGTGAGAGTGTTCACTGTACTAGTAGTGAGAGTGTTCACTGTTTTAGTAGTGAGAGTGTTCACTATACTAGTAGTGAGAGTGTTCACTGTACTAATAATGAGAGTGTTCCATGTACTAGTGGTGATAGTGTTCATTGTAGTAGTAGTAAGGGTGTTCATAGTACTTGTAGTGAGAGTGTTCACTATACTAGTAGTAAGAGTGTTCACTGTACTAGTAATTAGAGTGTTTAAGGTACTAGTAGTGAGACTGTTCACTGTAGTAGTAGTGAGAGTGGTCATTATACTACTAGTGACAATGTTCCCTATACTAGTAGTGAGAGTGTTCACTTTACTAGAAATGAGATTTTTCATCGAACTAGTGGTGAGAGTGTTCACTGTACTAGTACTAAGAGTGTTCATATACTAGTAGTGACAGTGTTCATTGTACTAGTAGTGAGAGTGTTCACTATACTAGTAGAGAGAGTGTTCACTGTGCTAGAAGTGAGAGTATTCATAGTACTAGTAGAAAGAGTGTTCACTATACTAGTAATGAGAGTATTCAGTATACAAGTAGTGAGAGTGTTCATTGTACTAGTAGTGAAAGTCTTCATTATACTAGTAGTGAGAGTGTTCACTATACTAGTAGTGACAGTGTTTGTTATACTAGTAGTGAGATTGTTCATTGTACTAGTGGTGGGAGTGTTCACTATACTAGTAGTGAAAGTGTTCACTGTACTAATACTGAGTGTGTTCACTGTATTTATAGTGAATTGTTCACTATACTAGTAGTGAGAGTGTTCACTATACTAGTAGTGAGAGTCTTCACTGTACTAGTAGTGAGATTGTTCACTGTACTAGTAGTGAGAGTGTTCACTATACTAGTAGTGAGAGTGTTCACTATACTAGTGGTGAGAGTGTTCACT
>SZWC01003318.1:48465-84111 GCA_023375785.1 Penium margaritaceum | reverse complement strand
AGATGCCGCAAAGAAAAGCACAAACCCCTACCAGGTCTTACTTGGTCAGCAGCTCTCCATTGTCCAGAATGCCAGAGCCAATGTAGATGGGGTAGCTACGGTCGCCCAGGTCAACCTCCACCACCGTCATCTCCGCTGAACCACGCCCCGGCTTCGCAACATCTTCCACCGCTCTCTTGCTCGATGCTTCTACGTCAGAACCTGAACCTGAGCTCGAATTCTCTGCCTTCACCGCCGCCTCTGCCGAAGTGACGGCACCCGTTGCCTCGCACACGACCTGCCTCTTCATGTGGACAGGTCGGCATTGCCGGCAGCTAGCTTTGCCAGCGCAGGCAGGCAGTGCCGAAAGCCTTGTGAGACCAGCTGGGTCGGCCGAGCGGAGGGACAGTGTGGCCTTTCTCCACCTCCTCTCCGCATGAAGAGAAGTGGCCGTGCGAGAAGTTGCAGATGCAGCCACGGCACATCCTGACGCCGCTGGCGGCAGAACGACAGACAGGCTCGGGTCCATGGCGGTGTGCGGCTGAATTGGACCGTCGGCGGAAGTCCGTTGTGGAAGATGCTGCTGAAGTGGGATGTGGGTGTCGCGCTAAAATGCACTGAGTGGTGGTGGATTAGGTTGGAGTTTCTTTATGGGTACATGTAGTTAATACCATTAGATAGAGTGTATGACCTACATGGCGTTAAGAAGATTCGGACTCCCCTACCCAATCACCTGAGAGTATTAACATTTCACCCACAAACAGCGAGAAAACGCAGCATGTCGACGCTGCATGCGATGGAGCGTCGACATGCTGACCTCATCAATCTCTTCGAACATTCACAAACCCCTCATTCCAGGAGTTTGTGAATGTTGAGGGGGTGGGGGGAGGTTTGCCTATTGTTCACAAGGGGAAATACGAGACTCCCCATGCGTTCAAAGGGAACCTGCTGGGCTCCAGTACCGCGAGGCCGAGCAAGAGCCCGCTCAAAAATAGAACCCTAAAATCCCAATTGTAATTCAAGGAGAGGGTTTTTGTAACGCGGAAGTTGGGACTAGAGTGGTACAATATTGATATCGTTTTGCCAATATTTTTTATATCGATATTGAAATATCGATATCAATATTGACCCAATATCTCAAGAAGGTCCCCAACATCAATATCGAAATATCGATCTTGAGAGTCAATATCTTTTTTTGTGTGGGCAAATATTGATATTGATATCGATATCGATCCAAATATCGATATTTGGATATAAGTATCGATGTTTCGATATCGATATCGATATTGACCCTTCAAGGGTCGATATCAATATTGGAAAAAATGATATCAATATCGATGTTTTCAATATCGATATCGATATTGAAAAGATATCAATATCGTACCACCCTAGTTGGGACTTAGCGTCGAAAGGTCTCGGCGAGCTCGGAAAAGTTCGCGTTGTAAAAACTTAAAAACCATCCTCCTCGTCGGAGTGATCTTTCTTTGCCCGAGTCGTCATGGCTCGCCTCGCCCTCTCGAAGCTACGTTGTTCTTTCTTTTTAAAGTTATGATTTGTTAATTATTCATAATTATTTATGCATTTCCTTAGAAAGAACGGTGGAAACCTCTTGACCATAATTCATGTCGAGATGCTCGATGCGATTCGATTTCCATTGCTTGCTTCACGCGTTTGCGTCAAACTTGACGCGACCTCTTGGTGTCGGTCGCGGAACAGTGTCCATGGACTGTCGCAATCAAGTAATGATTACGACAGTTCATTCTTGACTGTAAAATTTAGGTTCTGTTTGAAATTTTCGTTGTGTTACATTCCTCCCCCTTTAGTTGCGAATCGTCCTCGATTCGGTTTTGTCCTTTATGAAGAAGTGGTTTTGCAGACAGCCATCCATCATTGATGATAAAAGCGCCAGTCCATGGAGAGGATAACATCGTGATTCGGCACATTTCAAAGTCCAGAGATAGTTCAGCTTTCAAAGAAAAAAACGGTGGCCACGCTTCCTCCCCCTTTACATGAAGCGACCCCGCGAGAGGTGCCCAGGCGTCCCCGTGACAGGGTGTCGGGAGTAAGCCAAAGATCAACCCGAGGGCCAGTGCCGTTATCCTCTCAAGGGGACTCGTGCCGGGGTGGTACCCCCGTGGGCACGCTTGTTTCGACGGGTAGCCAGTTCCTCCCAATACTCCGCAATTGCCGTAGTTGGCACTCGCGACTCTGGCTCCCAAGTGTTGTGGTGAGGTCCACAACCGGCCCAATGGATGAGGTACTCCTCAACCACTCGTGCGTGTAAATTGCGCTCACAGTGTTGGAGGATGCAGTGCACCTCACACTGGCCTTCCGCGGCGAGGACAGCAAGAGGGGGTGGCTGAATAGACCCGCTTGGTGTGTAGGGTGCAAGGAGACTCACATGAAAGGTATCATGGATGCGCATGGCTGGTGGGAGGGCCAACCGATAGGCCACACTTCCCAGCTTCTGTGTAATCGTGAAGGGTCCCAGCCATTTCGGCAACATCTTACGTGCACCCGGCGTTTTTAGCCGCAGATTTCGCGTGCTTAAGAGCACACGATCTCCAATGGAGAACGTCATCTCACGACGTTTCTGGTCAGCATAGGCCTTCTGGTGTTGTCGAGCTGCATGCAACTGAGCCTTGGCATCCCGCCAGAGGGCATCCATGCGCTCAACAAAGGCCTAAGCGGAGGGCACCTGATCACCGCCGCCCCCGCACTTCACCATTGAAGCGGGTACCACCGGATGCCGACCGTGGTTGAGGAAGAATGGGGTAAATCCAGTCGATTCGTTGACCGCATTGTTCACGGCAAACTCGGCTGGGGCCAGAAAGTCGTCCCAGTCCTCCATTGTTGGGTCGATGTACATGCGAAGCATCTGCTCGAGTGTGCGGTTCATGCGCTCTGTTTGCCCATCCGTTTTGGGATGAAATGCCGAGGACATGCTTTGTCGCGTTCCAAACCGTTCTTGCAATGCAAGCCAAAACCGACTGGCAAAGCGTGGATCACGATCGGAGATGATGCGGAGGGGAAAGCCATGGTACTTGATGACACAGTCATAGAAAAGCCTCGCAGTCTCTTCCGCTGTGATGCGAGTTGTTATGGGCATGAAGTGGGCCATTCCTGTTGCCCTGTCCACCACGACCAAGATGGCATCGTGGCTTTTCTTGGTTTCCGGGAGTCCCATGATGAAATCCATGGCCACCGACTCCCATGGGTTGTCAGGAAGCTGTAGAGGCCGGAGGAGCCCTGTAGGTACTTTGTTCGAAGTCTTGTTACGAAGGCACAGATCACACACCATGCAGTACTTCTTGATGTCACTGCTCCACCCTGGCCACCAGTAGTGCTGAGCCAGAGCATGTCCAGTATTTTTCGATCCGACGTGACCTGAGGAAGGAGGATTATGAAACTCGAACATGATCTGTTGTCGTAAGCTGTTGACATTGGGGACCACCACCTGCTCGCCATGCCAGTACAACCCGGCAGCCTCCACGAGGCCATGGCGCTCAATGTTCTTCGGCTCAGCGAACCAGGGATCCATAGTGTAGCCCATTCGAATGCGATTTTTGAAAGGGTTCACACGGACCAATGGGCGTGGAGGTGGGCGGAGTGGGTTTGTGTGTAATGTTGTCTCCGCCGCAATGACGGCAAAGTGGCGGTTTGTGATCTCATTGTTGTTCAGCATGAGGCTCATGTGTATTGGGTTTCGGCTTAATGGGTCTGCCACGTTAGCCTGTCTTGGTTTGTATTGCCAGGTGAATGTGAAGCGACTCAAGTATTCACTCCACCGTGCATATCGACGTGAAAGGTTTGGTTGTGTCTAGAAGGACGTGAGAGGATTGTGGTTTGTGACCACCATGATCTGTCCCTCGGCACCTTCAAGATAGTACCGCCATACTTTGAAAGCATGCACGATTGCCAGTAGTTCCTGATCCCCAGTGGTGTACCTGGTCTCTGCATCTAAGAGATTGTGGCTCTCGTAGGCAACAGGGTGGCAGTCTTGCATGAGCACGGCTCCTAGCCCTGTAACCGATGCATCACAACGTACCTCCCACGGATTTTTTGGATCCGGGAGTGCAAGGACCGGTGCCGAGATCAGCATCGTCTCCATAGCCTCAAAAGCCTCAGTGCATTTTGCAGACCAAACCCAAGTGCTTGCCTTCCGGGTCAAGGCAGTGAGATGGCTCACCAACGTGGAGTAGCCTCTCATGAACCGCTGGAAGTAATTTGCGAGTCCAACGAAGGAGCGTAGCTGACCGACGTTCTTGGGTTGAGGCCATTCTTTCACGACCTCCACCTTGCGAGGGTCCACCCAGATCCCCTTGCCACTAATGACGTGGCCAAGGTACTCCAACTCTGGCTGCGCAAACTTGCACTTACTTCTCTTGGCGAAAAAGTGGTTCTTGCGAAGAATCTCAAGCACCATTCTGAGGTGTTGCTCGTGTTCTTCGTGGTTCTTGGAGAAGATGAGGATGTCGTCAAGATACACCAGCACCGACTTGCCGAGGTGTTCCTGGAAGATGTTGTTCATCACTGCTTGGAATGTCGCAGGCGCGTTCGTCAGTCCAAAGCAGAGGACCCGAAACTGATAGTGTCCGAGATGAGTTCTGAATGTCGTTTTGGGTACATCCTCCTCCGTGATCCGGATTTGATGGTAATCCTGCGATAGATCAAGAGACGTGAAGACTTTCACTCCTTGAAGCTGGTCAAATAGGTCCTCGATGCGCGGGAGCGGGTATCGGTTTTTTACAATGAGTTTGTTTAACGCCTGGTAGTCTACGCACATCCTCAAACCTCCATCTTTTTTGTTCACGAAGAGGATGGGAGCACCAAATGGGGATGAACTTGGCTCAATCCAGCCTTTTCTGAGGTATTCCTTTATTTGTGTTTCGGCTTCTTGTCTTTCTGCCGGGCTTAAACGATACACCGATCGAAATGGGGGCATAGCCCCCTGGTCTAGCCGGATGGTGTGACCGACTGCACGCCTGGGTGGCAACCCATCCGGTGGAGATTCAAACACGTCTGAGAATTCGGAGAGGATTGTGGCAACCCCTGAGGGTACGTCACTCTCCACCTCATCATCAAGTTTCTTTAGGGTTGCAAGGAAATACCGACAGTCCTGCCTCAGCCGCCATTTCACTTGGAGTGTTGTGAGGCTGGCTTGGGGTAGAGTTTCAAGACGCTGAATCTGGGGGATTTGAGACAAAGTGATAGTCCGTCGACCACTAAAGATTCGTAACGTCTTTGAGGTGAAGCACATAAGCGCTTTGTGGCTCAACAGCCATGGATCCCCTAGTACAACATCGAAGGGGTCCATGAAGTCCAACACCGTTAGACGAACAGTGGTTGTGAATCCGGGCAATGTGAGTCGTGCTGTACACTCACCGATCACCGGCACCTCCCTATCATCACCGACAACCATAGTGCCTGTACGAGGAGTGTACTTTAACTGCCATGTGCACACAAATGCTCCACTCACAAAGGAGTCATCTGCTCCGGTGTCAGCAAGGATACGTGCTGGAGCACCTGCAAGCTTGCCATCAAACTGCATGGTCATGCTTGCCTCAGACTTGCGTAGGAAAAGACTCGATGGGGGTTTGCCCTCCAAGTGGTAAATGCGATAGGCATGAGTGCTTCTTCGGAGCTCCATCATACCGTCCATCTGTTCCCACATGCGGTGTCCTTTTGTGAACGAGGCCAAAAGCTTCCATCCATTGAAGGCAGACATGTTCATCGTTGGACCGACAGGTACAGCCACCGTGATTGATGTTAGAGAATTTCTCGTGTGAGCCTCATGTGCAGCTTCTAAAACAGGCAACCAAGTTTCCTTTGTAGCAACAACCAGACATGTACGGTTTTCCAGGTTTTCCTTGGTTGCATACACAAGTGGACATGAGCGATCATGGAAGAGGGACTCAGGGTTCAAGAATGGTGCATAGATTGTGGAGAAGCATTGTGCTGAAAGAAACTCAAAGTTTTTGAGATCATCATCACAAAACATGAATATTCTACCCTCGTCCTCTCCATGACTCACGGCAACCCCAGATAGCAGTCCACTCGTGGCTACTGGGGATCCTGAAAATCCTGCTCATGGCCATGCTGGGGACAGCGAGCGCGTCTGGCCGCTCCTCCCTCAAAATCCTGATCCTCCTCACGAGGGCGTCCGTGTCCACGCTGGCCACCGTGTGCACCAGGACGTTGCATAGCTGCAAAGGCCTGGCCCTGGCGCTGGCCCCCCTGAGGGCGTCCCTGGCCTGCTGGGGCATTTCCATGGCCCTGGCGCTGTCCACCTTGCTGCTGGCCACCACCATGGAAACGGTTCTGACCTCCGCCATTCGGACGATGCTGGCCACCGCCATGGCGCCAACCAGGCCCATGGTGCTGCTGGCCGTGCTGCTGGCCCTCCTGTTGCTGTGACTGCAGTTCACGATGACGACAGTCACGTGCGATATGTCCAGCCTTGTTGCAAATCCTGTAGATGACAGCGCTGCGGGTCGTGTTCTCTCCATCGTGACGGCGAGACTTCTTTGACGGCTCCAATGTGGCATCTGTAGAGCGCTTTGCGGCGCCACCTGTTGGAGCTGGTGTCTCACGTGATGTGCGGCTCTCGTGCGCATCGCGATCCCAAAGGCCCGAGTTCATCTTGTAGACCTTGCAAACGCGTGTCACAAGGGCGCGCAGACTCTCCCACTCCTTTTTTTCATCCTGGAGGTAAAAAACCCGAAGCTCTGGGCTGGCCAAACCAGTAAGAAAGAGGTCGATCTTGGCTTGTTCAGTCAGGTGACGCTCGTCCACCTTCTTTGCTGTCTTGAGAAAAGTATCCGCATACTTCTCCAAAGACATGCCTCCTTGCATGTAAGCTTCCAACTCTCGCTTCGCCTTCTGGGAGTCAGCGGGTTTGGAAAAGAGCTCGCGCATGAGTACGCAGTACTCCTGGGTTGGTTTGTAGCTGCTTCTCCTCGCAAAGCTCTGTCAGCTTCTCAAAGGATTGAGACTTGAGGGAGAGCATCCCTTGAGCACCCCACTCCTCCTTGTCAACCTGGGCAAGGCGTAGGTGGCGCTCGAGAATTCTCAGGAACATGTTAACGTCTCCCGTCCCATCGTAGCGATCCGCCGGCTCCAGTACCACGCGGCCGCTGGTCACACCCATCCTTTGGGCTCGAGGTGGTGCAGCTGCGACCCTCATCCGTGGTGCGTCAGCTTGTGCCCGTGGGGCAGGTCCACCGACCGGGGCGTGAAGCGCGTTTTGAGCAGCCCTGCGTATATTCTCAATGCTTGCACGCTCACGATGCTCAAAGATCTGCTCCACCTCATTTATGGCTGCATGGCGAGCCGCTCCCACGGCCGCGTTCAGCACCACCCGCTGGTTCGCTACTTCCTTCGCGCGAAGGTTCTCAAGTGCCTACTCCGCCACCTTTGCCTTGTGCTCAGCAGCTGCCAACTCGCGGACCAACTGGGTGTTTTCTTCATACAGCCTCTCATTGAATCGTTGCATTGTGGACACCCGTTCACGAAGGCTGGCGCGTACCATGTCACCATCGTACGCCAGAGCACCCATGATGGTCATCGCAAGATCTATGTCTTCTGCTGAGAGGCGAGCGTTAAGCTTGTCGAGTTGGCCTTCAACGTTGAGGCGGCGCGCAGCACTACCGAGTGCGCGTTCTGCCACCACGGCACTTGGAAGGTTCGCCCGGTGGCCTCCCTCAACCTCAACACGGGGAAGAACACGATTGCCTCCATCAGCACGTTGAGACAGTCGCTCCACATCTGCCTCCTCAGACGTTTCCATCGATGCGGCCTTTCCGGCCTAACTGCCTTTGCTAGCGGCATCGTGGGCCTCAGCTTCTTTGTCCATGCCTTGCTCGGCCTCGATGACCACTTGATCCGCTGGCTCGTCTGGGGATTCGTCCCCATGCTCGCCACCGTCGATGACCTCCTTGGAGTTGGCGACAGTGGCTGCACCCTCTTCAGCAGCCTGCGAGCCTTCGTTGGCCGGGGTCGGTTGAGCATCGTGGCCAAAGTCGAGCTCAACGATCAACTTGCGGGGTTGCCCATCGCCTTGTGGTTCGACTGCGTGGGCGCCTTTGTTCTGTTGCTCGTTGTTAGGAGCCTTTGGCGTCTTGTCTCTTGGCGATGCCGGTCGAGACTTTCCCCCTTTCGTCACTGGCTCTCGGCGTGGCTTTGCGAGGTGGCTCACCGGTGCCAACGTCCCGCGACGCTCCTTGGACCCCATGGGTGTTTTCTCATTGGAGCGGCGTGGGCTAACGTTTGGGGGACGCCCCATAACCATAGAAAGTCCGGTCCCGAGGCCCGCCATTGCTTTTGCAAGGCCTCGCTACGGGTCACCCTTTTCCCAACCTCCTTCCTTTGTGATTTTTTTTTAAATGGGTGGAGGACACACTGGTAATCAAGGTGTGCCTCACTTCAAACCCTTTTTGGGAGGTAGGTGGCGTTCTCAAAGCTTGCCCTCCTTCACCTCGTAAGAGGTGGACCAAGGTAACTTGGGAGGTTCCCTCCTTCACCCTCTTGAGCGGTGTGCCGAGGCTCCCAAAGCGTGCCCTCCTTCACCTCGTTAGAGGCAGACCGAGGTGGCTTTGAGGAGTCCCTCCTTCACCCTCTTGAGTAGTGGACCGAGGTTCCCAAAGCGTACCCTCCTTCACCTCGTGAGAGGTGGACCGAGGTGGCTTGTGAGAATTCCTCCTTCACCCTTTTTTTCTTTGGAAAGAGGTTGGTCGTTCCTGAGAGAAGTTTTTCTTTTTTTTTTTAAGGATGTAGCACAAAAATTTTTAAAATAAGATGTGGTCACAACTCCTGGAATCCAAAGGAGAGCGAGAATCTCTTGAGAAAGGGAATAGCCACGACCAAATGGTACAATGAAGATCTCCAAGTCATAAAATCAAGTAGAGAATATTGTTTTGAGCTCAACAAAAAAACGGCATGAGGTTTGGAGGTCCGGAGGCCAAGATATGGCTCCTCCCTTCTCCTTTCCACCCTGGAACCCGGGGTTGACTTGGAAGTCTCCCTGGCCGTGGAGGAAAAAAAAGAAATTCGGCCTTGGAGGCTTGTTCACTCCCAATTCGCCCTTGAATGCCTCCCTTGCCATTGTAGCAGCTCCTGGCCACGCAAGCAGCTGGTCCAACAACCCCCTGCTTTGGCCAACCTCCTCCCGTCGGCCTCCTCACGGCAAAACGGATAGTGGCGCGACTTCGCGGTTGGACGAGGTGAGGTTGAGAGGGGAGAGAGAGAGAGAGAGAGAGAGAGATTTTAGGAGGATGGAGTAGTTGGGGTGAAGTAGGAACTCCAAGGTTGGGGAGGGTGAGAGTGCCTAGTGGTGGATGTTGAGTAGTGGGCGGGTAGCGTTCCGCCCGCGCAACTGCGAAGTGTGACCGTCACTTGTCGATGGGCACACTTCTCCCCGTGCAACGTGACGAAGTGCACGGAGGGATGAGGACGAGCGGTGAGGTCACCGGTCGTTCTGGCTCTGGTACCAAATGTAACGCGGAAGTTGGGACTTAGCGTCGAAAGGTCTCGGCGAGCTCGGAAAAGTTCGCGTTGTAAAAACTGAATGACCATCCTCCTCGTTGGAGTGATCTTTCCTTGCCCGAGTCGTCATGGCTCGCCTCGCCCTTTCGAAGCTACGTTTTTGTTTCTTTTAAAGTTATGATTTGTTAATTATTCATAATTATTTATGCATTTCCTTAGAAAGAACGGTGGAAACTTCCTGACCGTAATTCCTGTTGAGATGCTCGATGGGATTCGATTTCCATTGCTTGCTTCACGCGTTTGCGTCAAACTTGACGCGACCTCTTGGTGTCGGTCGCGGAACAGTGTCCATGGACTGTCACAATCAAGTAATGATTACAACAGTTCATTCTTGACTGTAAAGTTTAGGTTCTGTTTGAAATTTTTGTTGTGTTACAGTTTTACTAAGGTTTGACTGTAAAAAAAGAGGTTGCGATTAAGGAAAAGGAAAAACAAAAACGAATGTTTCCGCTCGATCTGGAGAACAGATGTTTTCGCTCGATTGCAATTGATCGATGAGCTCTTAGTTCTCTTTTTTTACACGCAAACCCCCTAGTTGTTAAGTACGAGATGTACACGAGTCCCTAATCTTGTAGGGTGGGCATTTCAGTTGTTACATATACTACAACGGGCCGGAAAACCTCTAGCTCCTGCTACGAGACATCGTCAAAGTTCACAGAATGGCGTTCTCAGTCCGCATCAGGAGTTTTCCCCATTTGCAGGATTGAGGGACAATCATCATTAATGACTCGGAGCATGGAGACTCGAATGTTTCGAGTCTCCGAAGGTCCAATTCCAATTTTAACCTTATCCCTGTTTTTAGGACCCAAACCGAGGGTTTTCACCTAGAACTCGTGCGTTTGCACGAGTTAGTCCGTTATTTTATGCCAAAGTTTGTCGCAAAGGAACTTTGATCTATACTTGTGATGTTCTGGCCCAGATCGTCGCGTGCGAGGCACGCCAACAATTTCGTGCCAAGATCTCTTGTCTATCGTCCCTTGTCCCCCTCCCTTGTCCTCGCTCGCTCGTTTGCAAGGAGGGCGAGGGGGGGCGAGGGCACGAGGCCATGAGGCCTCGCCCTCGAGGCTCTCACCACCCCTCAGCCGTCGATCCGGCTGAGGCCGCGATCGGCGACTGGCCGACTGGTGGTTGGCCGGTCACTTGACCTGCCACCAACCGCCTAGCCGGCCGACAGCCAGCTGGCCGTCGACGAGGGGTGGAGCGCAACCACCCCTCGCTTCAGCGAGGAGGGAGGACCGAACCGGCCCTCCCACTACATGTCTCCCCACTTGTTATGAACCGTCTTAGTTCATGAACAACAAGCATGATTGTTGGTGAGTGAGTCGTCAACATTGTGAAAGAACATTAATGATTTCAATCACCACCTAAAGATGACCATGTGCATGGTCCTTGGACCAAAGCTGGAGCTTGTCGGTGAGCACGGTTAGCGGCCTACCCCCTTTAGGCTTGAGTCTCCGAGCAACAACCATGTTGGGCGTCCCCAACCTCCTATGATCGCAGTCCATGAATGTCACCTTGAGGGAATATTGTTCACTTTTCCGTGTTTAGGTGGTGCCCCCTGATACGCGTCGATCTGTGCGAGCTGCCAGCTCGCTCCAATACTCGTTCACCACCCCTGTGGGTAACCGAGATTCGGGCTCCCATGAGTTATGCTCAGGTCCAAACCCATCCCAATGAGCGAGGTATCCCCTAACAACTCGTGACTGGAGAGTACGCTCTCGATGTTGGAGTAGGCGAAGAACCTCGTATTGGCCATTGGCAGCATGGACTGCTGGTGGTGGCTGAATGGTTCCCTCTGCCGTGTATGGAGCCAACAGGCTCATGTGAAACACGTCATGTATCTTTATGCTCAGTGGAAGCAGCGATCGGTATGCCACCGGCTTGATGCGTGCGATGATAGGAAATGGCCCAATCCACATCGGTAGAAGTTTTCGCGCCCATGGCGACTTCAGCCGAAGATTCTTAGTGCTAAGTAGCACTTTGTCACCAATGTCAAACGAGACCTCACGGTGACTTTTGTCGGCATATGCCGTTTGTCGTTGCCGAGCAGCTTGAAGGCGACCCTTCGCCTCCTGTAACAAGGAGTCTATGCACTCGGCAAAGGCTTGAGCAGAAAGAACCTGTCTTCCTGTATTCCTACTCTTCACGAATGAATAGAGCACCACTGGATACCGAACACTATTCAGCACAAACCATGTGAACTGTGTATACTCTTTCACCAAATTATTCACCGCAAACTTTGCCGTACTAGGAATTCGTCCCAGTCATTCATGGCAGGGTCCACGTACATGCAAGGCATTTGCTTCTGAATACGGTTCATGCACTTTGTTTGTCCATCAGCTTGAGGGTGAAATGTTGTCCACATTTGCGACTCATTGTCGACATTTGCGACTCGATGCCGAATTACTCATGCATCTTTTGCCACAACTTGCTAGTAAATGTTTTATCTCGATGAGACATAATGCACAACGGCAAGCCGTGGTACTTTACGACACCATCAAAGAAGAGACGAGCGGTCTCCTCTGCGTTCACATCAATGGTTGTAGGAATGAAGTGTGTCATCTTTGTCATAAGATTAACAATCACTAGTATTGAATCGTGGCCACGAGCCGTGTCCGAAATAGGAAGCCGTTGGAGGAGTCTAGCAGGTCTTTTGTTACTAAACTTATCTTGAAGACATGGGTTGCATGTCATGGAATACTTACGGACATTGACACTCCATCCTGGCCACCAATAGTGGTCCGAGAGTCCCTGACGGTCTTTTGAGGTCCCACATGACTTGCGACCTGTGGGTCGTGGAACTAGGAGATAATCTTCGCGTGAAGGTCTCCGGAGTCTGGCACAACAACTTGTTCTTCGTGCCAATATAATATTGCGGCTTCCACCAATCTATACTTTTCTAGGTTTTGAGAGTCTTGAAACCAAGGATCCACATGGTATCCCATCTGGATTCTGTTGAAAAGACCGTTGTAGCGGATAATCTCTCAAGGTGGTTGCCATAGGGGGTGTAGGGGCCTCTGGTGTTTGCACGGTTGTTGTCACAATGGCCAAAAACACCCACTGACCTCGGTGGTTGCCTTAATTTCCATTGGCTGCCAGCTTAGTGGATCGGCCACATTGATACGCCCTTGCCGATACTCCCATGTGAACAAGAATTGGCTCATGTATTCGCTCCAACACGCATGTTGTCTTCACAGGTTCGTTGCATGTAGAAAAACACCAATGGGCTATGGTCGGTCACAGTCGTCACACCCCCTTCGGCACCCTCGAGGTAACAACGCCACATCTTGAAAGCGTGTACTACCGCAATGCTGCTCATCCCCAGCCGTGTATGGCATTGCCGCTTGGATGAGCTTCTGGCTCTCGTACGCAACTTGGTGATCGTTCTGCATGAGGGCAGCTCCGAGTCTTACTATCGACGCATCACATCAAATCTCCCACGGTTGCGATGGATCTGGGAGAGCTAAGACGACCGCTATGGATAGAAGCTCTTTGACTTTGAGATAGGTGTTCTCGCAATCAGTTGTCCATTTCAAAGGCATGTCCTTTCGCTTGAGCCTGGTTAGCGGTGCTACCAGGGTCGAAGACCCTTGTGTAAACCGTCGAAAGTATTTTGCAAGGCCGTTGAAAGACCAAATGTGCCCAACATTTCCCGGGTGTGGCCAGTCCACCACTGCTTGGACCTTTCGTGGGTCGACACGGATACCGTCTTTGCCGACAATGTGTCCAAGGTATTTGAGCTCATCCTGTGCAAACTTGCACTTGCTCAATATTGCGTAGAACTTCTGTTCCATAAGGATCGCGAGGACTCCACACACATGTTCTATGTGCCGTGCCGTGGATTTGGAGAAAACTAGGATGACGTCCAGGTAAACCAAGGCAAAGTGACCGAGTTTCTTGGCAAACATTTTGTTTGTTTCTCCTTGGAAGGTTTCCCAGGTGTTCGTTAACCCAAAGCAAAACACCCGGATGTAATAGTGTCCCATGTGCATTTGAAACATAGTTTTGGGCAAATCATCTTCCGTGATGCGGATTTGATAGTACCCTTCAGAAAAATCCAAGGATGAGAATACTTTTGTCCCTTGGATCTGGTCAAAGAGGTCCTCAATCCGCGGTAAAGGAAATTGATTTTTCACTGTGAGCTTGTTCAGCACACAATAGTCCACGCACATGCGTAAACCACCATCCTTTTTGTCCACGAAAAACATCGGCGCTCTGTACAGTGAGCTACTTGGCTCAATCCATCCCTTTGCAAGGGAATCTTTGATTTGGTGTTCGACCTCTCGCCTTCCCACAAGACTAAGGCGATACATGGGTCTGAACGAAGGAGTCACCTCCGGTTGTAGCGGAATCCTCTGGCCCATGTGTCGTTCTGGCGGAAGCCCAGTCGGTGGGTCTTGGGACACATCCAAAGATTGCACCAATGGAGATTTGATCTCTTGTGGCGTGTCTTCCTTTATGTCGTCTTCCACTTTCTGTAGCTGGGCCAAGACGTATCGACAACCTTGTCGAATACGTCTCTTGACCTGCATCGTAGACAAGCTGGCATGGACTTTGAGTCGGGTCGGTGACAATTCCGTACTCAGAATGAGCGTAAAACGACACTGTCCTTTTCAAAGTATCAAACGCTTTGATTCAAAGCACTTTACAGCCTTGTTCTCATAGAGCTAGGGATCACCTAGCACCACATCAAACGGGTCAAGAAGGTCAAGTACGTTCAACGTGACACTCTATGTGTACCCTTGAATAGAAATCTTCACTTTGTAAATACTGATCACGGGTACAGTATGGTTTTCACCGACAACAACTGCGCCATTCGATGGTTCGTACTTCAGGGCAACCTGTCGGGTAAAGCCAAGGCTGACAAAGAAGCCATCTCCTCTAGTTTTAGCAAGTACGTTCATGAGAGCACCAGCTTGGTGTTCTTTGAACTGCATTGTCATGTTTTCCACATCTTCCGAGTGAACAGGCTCGATGATGGCAGATCAAGTTTGTGATAAACACGGAATGTAGACGGCAGACGCCGTAGCTCCCATGATTCACCTACTGGAGTCCACATCTTGTGGGTACATGTAAATTAGGCTAGCACCCTCCAGTCCTTAAATCTAACTGGGTCAAAATCGCCGACTAAGGGTACAGTGAACGTGATTGAACTCATCCCTTTCATGACTTTTACTTCAATCACTGTATTCGACAATTCATGCGTAGTGGATGGTGTTGCCACCACTAGGCAGATTCGGTCACACATCTCGTCCGGTGATGGAAGATTTAGTGGGTAATGTTGATCAACAAGTGTAGAATGAGGTTCAATGAGGTGGGAGAAAACAACAGAGAAGTTTGAACACGTCAAAAACTCAAATTATTTTACATCCTCATCTAAAAACATGAATCCACAATCGTAGTCCACATTCACCCCTGAGTGGTACCCAGTAGCATCACTTAGGGGTGGGGAGCACCCGCGCCACGACCTTGTCCATTTCCACGGCCATGTCCATTGTCGCGCCCACGGCCTTGTCCACGGTCCAGTCCGCAGCCTCCTGCTACGGCATCCCCACAAGGTGCTGCGGCTGCAGCGAATGTTGCGGCCTATTGTCCACCACTAGCAGCCTCAGGGCACTGAGCCTTGAAGTTTTCAGGCTGCATGCAGTTGTGGCACAGTCCCTCACGGAAGGCTGTGTTGTGACACTTGTGCGCCACCTGCATCTCGTCATTTTCCTGGCCACGCTTGTGGTTGGGGTGCTTGTTCCCACTGGTCTTCTTGGTTGGTGGGTTTGCAGGCTGCTTGCCCTTGACCCCGCCTCACTGCCCAACTGTCCCTCCAATCCCTGCAACATCCATGCGTTCATCGTGGACTTGTTGTGCACGCGCATTTGGCCGTGCATCTTAGTAGTGCTTTGCGCAATGCACTTCACTCACATAGTCTTGCAAGACCCTCCAGCTTGTCCAAGCTTGGCCCATTGCGTTCCTGGTGGTCTTGTCCTTAAGCTTCTCACTAGTAAGTACTCTAGCAGCAAGCACTATGGATACTTGAAGGTCTGGGTACCGTCGCTCATGGTTAAGTTTTTGCCTTCCTCCACGAGCGTGGAGAACTTACTCTAGTAAGCCTCACGCAAGTGACCGAGCTGCCTAAAGTCCTTGATCTTGTGGAAGGCGCGTTGCGCCTCCTCATGCTGGGTACACTTATGCATGATTGTGTAGAAGTCTTCCCACGACATGGGCTGTCACTCAAGTTGAGGCCTCTGCACACTTCACTCCTTGCCCACGTACTTGAATAGCTTGTCTTCAAGCCGCGTCATGGCAAGGTTGTCCCACTGACTGAGTGGAGCCTTCTGGACGCGTGGGACATGCTCCATGCGATTCATCTAGTCGGTCAGCTTTACTCCCTTGCGAAAGATCTCCACACTGTGGAGGAAGGGCGGGTTCATCACCGGTCCCGAGGTCGTCGAGGCAGACAGGTCCTTGTTGCCATTGGGGGTAACATGAGCACTTGCGATGCATCACGGCTGCTTGTGCATCTGCATCTGGGTCACGCTGTGCAACATCTTGTCGAGGTCGTTGCACTGGCGGCTTGCCTCAAAAGTGATGACGCGCTACAGCTGGAGGTCACGGTCAACGTCCATGATGCTCTGCCCAACGTGGGCCAGCAGGTTGGCCAATGCAAACTTTAGCTCTAATGTCGTCAGAGCATCGGCGATAGCCTCAAGGCCTCACGTTGTCCGTGCACCTTTACCCACTTTAGGAGGGTATGGTTCACATACACACCTCTGAGGAGTCCCACCTTCCAGAGAAGGCCATCGTTCGTGATGACGCTTGCCTGGACGTTGGTTTCCCCCATCATAGCCACATCGTAGGAAGGGGGTCTGTTCCCACTCCTCCGCATGGTAGTACGTTCCCACCATTGGTGGTGATCTTGAGTCCACCTGCCGCCTTGTTAGCTAACCCGACAAGCATGCGGGGGTCATCACAAATTTCCTTCACGGCGACATTGTCTGGCATGTTCTCGCGGGAACTTCCCGCGTGACTACTTTTGGCGCCTTTGCTGCTCTTGACATCCTCGCTCCTCTCTGTAGCTTCAGGCGATGTGGCAAGTGCCTTGCCCTTCTTGAGCAATTATCTCGAGTTTGTTGCACAACGCTAGCAATGATCGCGATCCTTGTCTCCTTCACCATCGTCGGCGTCGTACTTATCGTCAGGGTCCCTCTCCTCGAGATCCTCCTCCAACACGTCATCTGTCCTGTGGGAGTCACCCACGTGCGCGTCGACGTGCTTGTCGAGCACTTTTCTCGCCTTTGTATGCTTCTTCTTTTGCTGAGGTTGGCGCCGGTTGCCTTCGGCAGTACGCCTTTGGTTTGGCAACCATGCTCGTGGCGACGGCTCCAAAAATATAGAGACCACCGAGAGCGTGTGGTGAGGCCGTCACCACCTTGCCCTTGTTGGACTTCGTCATTCTAGTACTTGCCATCTTGTCATCCGTGCAACTAGTACGTGAAGACCATTGTGAGAATCGTCCTACCACTTAGAGGAGGTTTTGCCTCCCAAAGTGTCCTTCCTCTGACGATCGGTGAGGCAATTATGAGTTTGATTTCTAATTTCCTAGGCTGCCACGGTCCGCATAACCATGTGGTAGAAAAAGGTTATTTTTCTAGGCCACCACAGTTCGGCACAAGCACGTGGATTTTGGGCAAAACCCTAAGTCGTGACTCATAGCACTAGGAAAGCTAAGAAAACCTAGAGAAACAAGCAAGTACAAGATCAAGAAGCTCTAATAGTTTGAGCACCGCTAAACAAGGTGAGGGGAAGACGAGGGGTCGACTTAAACTAAACGTTTCCACCCCCTCACTCGCCCTCCTCACTAATCTTATGTCTTCTTGTCTTTTTGTATTCTGGTCTTCCTTGGCCTCTTCTTAGGTCTTCTTGGCACACATTGCCCCCCCTTGGAGTCAACTTCCTTGTGCTCCACGGCAATGTGGCGGCGTCCAAAAATTCTCAAAGGGGCGCCTTTCTCCTTTTTCTTTTCTCTCAGGCCGTGAGAGTCTCTGGTATTGAGAAAAGGCACTGTCCCAATTTTAGGTTGAAGAGGAGGAGAGGGAGCCTTGAGATGAAGGGGAAAGTAGGTGGTTTTAGGGGTGGGTACTCCCTATCCCGTCCCAAAACATTTCTCGTATCCCACTAGGATGGTGCACAGACTGTGGAGAAGAAGCCCCAAAAAAAGAGCTCTTCTCTAGCTTCCTAACGCACTGTACGGCACTTCAAACGGTGAAGCGTAGATGTCGTAGTCCCTTACGGTATTTTTGCTACTGCTGGTGGCATTTTAAGAACGCCGTAGCCACATTTCCGTCAAACCCTTGGTCGTGGGGGTCGTCTGGCTCTGAGAACCACTGTCACGGGCCGACATCTCCAGCTCCTGCTCAGAAGTCATCGACGAAATTCACAAAATGGCATTCTCAGTCTGCGTCAGGGGTTTTCCCCCTTTGCAGCAGTGAGGGGCAATCATCATCAATGACCTAGAGCAGGGAGACTCGAATGTTTCGAGTCTTCCGAGGTCCACTTCCGTTCTTAACCTTATCCCTGGATTGTGATCCAAATCGGGGGTTTTAACCTCGAACTCGTGTGTTTGTATGAGTTATTCTCTCATTTTATGTCGAACTGCGTTGCAAACAAACATCGATTTACATTTGTGAAATTTTGGTGCAAAATCGTTGTGTGCACGCCGGCAAGTGCGCACCAATATCTCTCGTTTCTCATCCTTCTTCCCCCTCCCTCGTCCTCGCTCCCTCGCTTACGAGGAGGGCGAGCAGGGGCGAGGGCACGAGGTCACGAGGCCTCGCCCTCAAGGCCCTTGCGGCCGCTCAGCCGCCGATCTGGCTGAGGCCGCAATCGGCAGCTGGTGGCTGGCCGGTTGGTGGCCGGCCGGTCATTTGGCCGGCCGCCAGACGCCCAGTCGGCCGGCAGCCAGCTGGGCGATGGCGAGCTAAGCGCTGGCCATCAGCCAGCTCTCGCTGACGCGAGGGGTGGTGCGCAATCACCTGTCGCTTTTGCGAGGAGGGAGGGCCGAACCGGCCCTCCAGCTACACATACAGCCCATTGCATCGCAAGGACCGCAATATTCATTGTGACGGCCGAGGGCAAACTGGCCAACTACCCCGCCCCTAGTGGATACTCCCGAACCTTCTAACATCTTCAACCACTGTCGCAAACTTACGAACAAAAGTGTCGCAACCTTTTGGTCTACTTCTTGACGCATCTCAACGCAGTTTGCATCGCGCATCTTCACCGACGATTCTCAAAGACCCCCGACTTCTTGGCAGACCTTCTTGAATCCAACCACTCACAACGTGACCCTGCACGCGTTACTCGAAAATCGACCCAATGACCCTGACTATGCATCATTCGTAACTTGTCACTTGTGTATGTATGTTCGACCATTTCTACACTTGTCCTCGATGTAACTGGAAGGCCGGTTCGGCCCTCCCTCCTCGCTGAAGCAAGGGGTGGTTGCGCACCACCCCTCACATCAGTGAGGGCTGGCCGACAGCCAGGACTTCGCTGGCCTCCGGCCAGCTGGCTGCTGGCCGACTGGACGGCCGGCGGCTGGCCAAGTGACCGGCCGGCCACCAGCCGGCCAGCCGCCAGCCGCCAGCCGCCGATCGTGGCCTTAGCCCGATCGGCGGCTGAGGGGCCCCGAGGGCCCCGAGGGCCTCGAGGGCAAAGCCTCGTGGCCTTGTGCCCTCGCTTTGGCTTACCCTCCTGGCAAGCAAGCGAGTGAGGACGAGGGAGGAGGACGAGGGATGAGTTATGAGAGATCCTGGCACAAAATCGCCGACGTGCCTCGCACACGACGATTTCGCACATGAACGTAAAAAACGTAAATGGACATTTGTTTGCGACAAACTTCGACATAAAATAACAGAATAACTTGTGCAAATGCACGAGTTCAAGGTGAAAACGCCTGGTTGGGGTCGCAAAACCAAGGGTAAGGTTAATAACGTAAGTGGACCTTCGGTGATTCAAAATATTCAAGTCTCCCTACTCTGGGACCATGATGATGATTGCCCCTCGGTCCTGCGAGGGGAGTAAACCCTCAGCTCCCTTGAGCTTTACTTCACCCTCCCCGCTCCCTTGAGGTTCTCCTCCACTTTAGGGAGCCAAGTGGATTTTTCTTGGACAGGGTGGGGAGTACCCATCCTCAAAACCACCAATTGGGTTATATTTCAAGGTTCCCTTCCCCCCTCCATCCAAAACCTGGGATAGTGTTTCTTCCCAAGGCCAGGAGCCCTCATGACATGAGAGTACCCTAAAAAGAGGGAGGACAACACCTTGAAGATTTTTGGCAGGTTCCCCAACGCCGGCGGCTAAAGGACGATGCCGCCAAGGGGTGCCAGACGTGCAAAGAAGACTCAAGAGGAGGCCAAGGAAGACAAGAGGTCAAAGGGAGGACAAGAAGTTAGAGGAAGGAGTAATGGAGTCGCTAGGACTTGCTACAACTCCTTCATCATTCTTTGTCCTTGTTTTGTGAGCGGCACTAACATATTGTTTGTCATTCCCTTGTCTTCTAATTAAAAAAAATGTGCTCGGCGAGCACGTCGAAGCGCACATGGGCAACTCCCATGCGATGGATGACATGTTGGAGGAGGATCACCCGGAGGGGAACCCGGACAAAGAGCACGACGCCGATGATGGCGACGACGACGAGGATCGTGATCATCGCCATTGTTGTGTGACAAACTCGAGCCGATCGCTCGAGAAGGGCAAGGCGCTCGCTGCATCGACTAAAGCTCTGAACAGCAGCAAGGCTCCCAAGAGCAGCAAATGCACCAATAGCAGCCATGTGAGAAGTTCACGCGAGAACAAGCTGGACAACATCGCCGTAAAGGTAATTCGTAATGGTCGCCGAAGGCTGGCTGAGTTTGCTGTTGAGGCGGTGGGCTGACTCAACATCACCACCAACGGTGGAGGTACGGCACCACTAAGAGGAGTGGGGGCGGACCCCCCTTCCTACGATGTGGCCGTGATGGGGAAGGGCAGTGCCCACTTAAGCGTCGTTGCTCACGATAGCCTCCTCCGAAAGACGGAACTTTTTGGAGGCGTGTACGCAAACCGTAGTCTCCGGCAGTGGGTAAAGGTACACGGACAGTGCAAGGCCCTAGAGGCTATCGCCGATGCCCTGACGACATAAGAGCTGCATTCGCCAACCTACTGTTGATGCCACTGATGGTGGCAGCGATGACTTGCAAACCTCGACGACTTTGAGACCGGTCATGAACACGTCCTTCCTCCAAAGTGTGGAGATCGTCCAAAAGGGCGTGAAGTTGACCGACTGGCTAAATTGCATGGAGAACATTCTAAGTGTCCACAACGCTCCACTCAGTCAGTGGGGTGATCTTGCCACGATGCGGCTTGAAGACAAGCTCTTCAAGTATGTGGTCAAGGAGTCGGGTTCGCAGCAACCGCACCTGGACTGGCAGCCCATGCCGTGGGAGGCCTTCTGCGCCATCATGCATAAGAAGTACACCTAGCGTGAGGAGGCACAGTGCGCCTTCCACAATATCAAGGACTTCAGGCAGCTAGGTAGCTCGCTCGAAGCCTAGTTGAGCGAGTTCACCGCACTCGTGGAGGAAGCAAAAATCTTCACCAAGGGCAATGAGACTCAGACCTTCAAGTACCTAGAGTGCATGCAACTGGAGTACTTGCGTGACGGTCTTGCCAGTGACAAGTTGAAGGACAAGACCACCACAACGTCAATTGGCCAAGCTTGGAAAAGCTAGAGGGCATTACGGGACTACATGAGTGAAGTGTACTTAGCGAACCCAAAGCACTACTCTGACGCATGGCCAAGCGCACGTGCACAGCAAGGCCGCGGCATGCACATGGACATTGCGAGGGCTGGAAGAGCAGCCAGGCAGTGGGACGGGGCCAAGGGAAGGCAACCCGCAAATCCTCTAGTCAAGAAGACTAGCGAGCACAAGACCCTAAACCACAAGCATAGCCGCAACAATGACGAGCTGCAGGCGGCGCGTGAGCGTTGCAACATAGCCTTCCACGATGCACTACGCCACAACTACATGCAGCCGGGCTACTTCAAGGCTCAGTGCCCTGAGGCTGCTGGGGGTGGACAAGAAGCCGCGGTGTTGGCGGCAATAGCAGCACCCCGTGGGGATGTTGCAGCAGGATGCCGCGGAGAAGGCGGTGGACAGGGCCGGGGTCGCGGGAATGGACCCAGCCGTGGAAACGGACAGGGCCATGGTGTGGGCTCTCCCCACCCCTCAGTGACATTACTGGGATCACTCAGGGGCACAACTGGATCACGAGTGTGGGTTCATGTTCTTAGACAAGGATGTTTAACAATTTGAGTTTTTGACGAGTTCAAATTTCTTACATTAGTGGAGGACGACATGAAGGAAGACACGCCAAAAGAGATCAAATCTCTTTTGGCAAAGTTCTCAGATGTATTCCAAGACCCACCGTTTGGGCTTCTACTAGAACGACACGTCGGCCATACGATTCCACTACAACCGGATGCGGCTCCTCCATTCATACCCATGTATCACCTAAGTCAAGCGGAAAGGCAAGAGGGTGAATGCCAAATCAAAGAGTACCTTGCAAAGGGGTGGATTGATCCAAGTAGCTTGCCGTACGGTGCGAGGATCCTTTTTGTGAACAAAAAGGTTGGTGGTTTACGCATGTGCGTGGACTATCGTGCGCTGAACAACTTAGGATCCTTTTTGTGCATACTCGTACAGTTGCAAATCAATATTAACTTCTATCGCACAGAGAGTTGCAAGTGCATCCTGTTTCCAAATGGGAGAGAAGAGGAAACATCCATCCTTTCTACAGCAACGGCATTTGCCCATGCGGCACTTCTTTGGGTCCTCACCTTTACTTACAACGGGACATCCTTGGTTGCAATCCATGGGGAATTGGAATTTTTTCCAAAAGCAACATGTGACCAACAATTCTTGTATAGGACAATGCTTGCAGAAGCAATGCAAGCATTATTCCATCTTGTACACGTTGGATATCTTGGAACATGCTACAACATGTGTGGATCACACCCCAAGATGCTCATTTTCTATGGTAGAGCATTGACAAGCTAGAACGGCGATAAAGTGGAGAAACCCTACTTCACGCAACCAGTCTCGGGCTATGTTGAACCAAGAAGTTTCCTCCCAAGATGTGTTGTGATAGCAGAACATCTGATGAGCCGCTTTTCCCACCAACGCAAGGAGAAGGATGTCCTCCTTGAAAAAGACTACGACATGTTGAAGACAAAACTTCTGGCTGGTGGAGCATCCAACGTGTGGGAGATTTTCCAGCTGGCAGCAATGGAGCATCCTGTCCCTCACTCCACAACAAATGAAAAGGTGAGTGGTAAGAAGAATGCCTAAATTTTAGTTTTTGAAAAAACTAGTCTAAAGGAAAGTGTTTTTATTGCATAGTTTGTTGTGGCAAGTAGAAAGTACAAATTTTTCTACACCTTCGACACATGGGGTATGGGCACGTGTCTTATCCATGCTGAATCATATGACAATTTGAAGGCCTTCATTAACACTCATGAGGACATGACTGCAATACGGTGGGAGGATTTGATTGACCACATGCTCATTGTGGCAAAGGTCATTGACCATTACATCCAGACAAAAAACTTTGTAACATTCTACACTTGAACAATGTGTTTGGTCCTTGGCAAGGCAAAGTTGGCCAACTGCGCTTCTAAGCATCCTCCAATAAATAATGCTCCAAAAAATATGAGAGAACCGTGATGGTGGTATGTTTATACAATTTCATACATTTTATTCAAGTGATAAGTGCTATCTTGCCCCCTGGAAAGATAATTTAGAACCCAATGTAACTTGCAGACACATGAAGATGCTATTGATGTTAAAGGACTAGTGCAATAAGTGAAAACGGCTTGTTACCCGCATTGGGAGGTTCAAAGGATGAGGCCCCAGTTTCAGTATCTTAACAATGAAGATGGGATAGAGCTGCATATGAAAGATGACTTGAAGTATGATACAAATGACTCGACAAGTGTTCAGGCGAGTCATCGCACCACTGGAATTTTCACAGCAGTGCGTCCTCATGTAATCATCTATGGTTTTCATGTCATGGTTGCTGGTGAATCGCCAAAAAAAGTGATTTTTTCCCAATGTTTTTGATACAGTTCAACAAGAATAACCATCCACACTTCACCTTCTATGGCAATGCATGCAAGTTGCACACATATTTCCCAGGTCGATGTCCACATCTTCTCAAGACAACATGGTTCCTATGTGACCATTTCCACTTCGGCCACATGGAAAAAACGAAGCACACCTGCTCTCCAGCTTTCATCCCTGACATCTATAGTCATCTGTCATGTATTTTTGCATGTCTATGTGGTTATCCCATGGCTACGTTGTTTTTGTTTTACATACTCGTGACCCTTGTTTTTCTTACTTGGTGTTTTCTTTGCAGGAGTGAACACCTTGGCAAATGAACAGGTGAGTCATTTTTTCTGCTGATTTTTTCTCCAAGCGTTGATGTACAGGATGGACAACGTGATGGAGATGACTTAATTAACTTTTTCTTATTGGAATTTCCGGAAGAACAAGGAAAAAACATATGGATGAATCCCTGATTCTGAAGTAGATGATTTTGTGCGCAATGTTCAGCATGTTGTACTTCCAAATGAAAAGCAATTTATTCGGCAAGAACTTTCATTCTTATTGCAATTTGGTACAACTGCCTCATAACTTCCAAACATGTTATATTTTTGGAATTTATGAGGCAGTTAACCAAGGAGGTTACATGTTTTTAGAATTATTTTTCCTACTTCCAAACATGTAACCTCCTTGGTGAGCTCCGTACTCGGTCTGGCTGAAGGCTATATGTAACCTCCTTTCCCACTTAAGAAAACATGAATTCATTGTACTGTCAACGCACATTGGAAACAATGAGATCTGCATAGAAAATGCACTTCTTTTTGGTTTATTCAACTGTGTATTTCTGTTCTGCAATTATTGTTGATTGCAAATAAATGAAGAAACAACTTTGGTTATAGAGAAGAGACAATATGTAGCCAACTATATCAGTCAATATGGTTTCTTCTGATCAACTTTTTTGTTTCTGAGCATAGATGTAAAATAATTTAGCAATCACTTACTGTTTGTAGATATTGGAATCATGTCTTTGATTATAGAAACTTCGCCAGTCAAACAGACTGTCAAAATGATACTCAAGTGACCTACAAACTTTTTTTGACAGATGGTCCTCATCAACATTGATACATCAAAGTCAACCGTCGACAACGTTTTTCTTTTGCCCTCCCCTTGAAGTCTTCTCTTCATCCAAAGGTAGCTTCCATCAATTTCTTGCCACAATGGGTGTGGGACTTACGTCCTTCCGTACAATAGACAATATTTTCATAAGTCAATGGTTAAAGTAGAGAGAATATTTTCACCACACTTTCAGAAATTGATACTAAGTTTTTGCAGAAGCCACTACTTTGTCTGCATTAACCTCGTTAGTTCTCACTGCCGCGAAAGCTTCAACCGTGTCGTTGACATTGTCAGACACTTCCCGCATGATGAAGTTGCAAGGCTGTAAATGTTGCAAAAACGTTTAAAAGTTCTACAAAAGTGTACATGTTGGGGTGAAATCACCTTGGCCTTCTCTTTGTTCTCCATCCACTTACTTGCCCACTGCCCACTCACCAAAGGATCTGCACCAATTTCCAACATCATTATCAAGAGATGGAAATCAAATTTACATAAATGTTGGTTTGAGTACATTCAGTAACGTACCTTTGTTCTTGACATGTCTTCCCCGAGGCAGAATTTGTCTCATACCTTTTATCCACGCCTTGAAATTCACAGCCAACTGGTCAAAAGCATGGTCGGAGTCTTCAACGATGTCATCCATCTCCTGGAAGGGGTCTTCACAAATGTCGAAAGGAATGTTCACCAACAACTGATTGTCTGGCAACTTCTATTTTGCAGCACATTCACGATAGTCTTCCACGAAAAAAGTCTCCTTTGACAACACTTTGGACGCAAACATCCAGTTAGAATAATCTTGCAGAACCTGCAAACAATGATAAGAACTCATGAAAATTCATGTTTTTATCACGAGAACAGAAAAATCATGGAAGTGCGATCTTACCACGTTATCAGGTTGACTTGTAACTTGAACGCCAACACCTGAGACGTTTCCCTCACCTCTTCCATCTGTCCGCGCTGTACCATCAGGAGCACCACTCTGCCCTCTTCCATTACAACCGCTCACAGTTCTCCCACCCTCGTTTGTGTCACCAAAATTATCAACCCTGCCAGAATTTTCTAAATCCTGGAGCCCACTCTGTCCGCCACACCCGTCCAGTCCACCAGCCCCGACCTTCCCACTCTGACCTTTCAGCTCATCCTCTGCCCATTTTGCCCCACCTGTACAGTTCGTCACACTTGACCCGTTAACCCCACCAGACCCGTCCAATCCGCCACGCCATTCAACTCACCACGCCCGTCAGATCCGTCCAGCCCAACTGTGCCGTTCAGCAAACCAGTCATATTTAAGCCAAGTGCGCCAGTCCCGTCCAGCCCGCTAGACCCATCCATGTCGCCATGACTATTCAGACCAGCAGACCCATCATGCCCGAGAGAGACGCTTACATGTACCTTGTTCACGCCAAGAATGTCCACACCTCCTTGTGCGACATACCCTGCCATTAAATCCACCCCGTCTTTCTGAAATACCCTAGTCGTATCTGCTGCACCAGCTGGACAAGGCGTACGCAATTGCGGCATTTGTGGAGTCAACCAAGCGAGGCACAGACGACGTCCAGGCTGCACCTGTTGCCTGACTGATCCCAACAGGTCCGGCAGGAAAACCCCCCCAAGAAACAACATCCCCACCAGTCCAAACAGAGCAAGAAGTTTAGACAGCCCCGCCAGCCCAGCCGTTCCTGACAACTCCAGCACAACCAACAGTCGCGCCAGTTCTGAAAGTGCCACCGGTCCCCATAGCCATGTCAGTCCCACAAGCCCGCCAGTCCCAACAGCGCCGCCGGTCGCTACTGCCCCACCATTCCGAACCGTCCCACAGATCCCGTCTGCCCTGTCGGTACCATCTGCCTTGCCAGTCCCAACTACGCCACCTGTACAATCTTCCCTGCCTGCCGGAGCTGCCCCGCCTGCCCCAACAGCCCCACCAACCCCAACATCCTCCCAAGTTTCACCCGTACAGCCACCAGTAACGCCGGAAGTTCCAGTTTCACCAGTTCCACCAACAGTTGCAGCAGCACTGTTTCTACCACTCGTTCCAGCCATTATGGCCGTTTGTTGGATTCTGCCAGTTCTTTCACTTCTCGCTGTTCTTCCAATTTTTGCAGTTCTTGTTGTTCTTGTTGTCCCATTTTTTGCAGTTCTTGCAGTAGTGCTGGTTTCAGCACTGCCGACACTACCGGAGCTTGCATCAAGAGTCACTACAGCAGCAGCGGCAAGTCTCCAAGTCACAGATTTCAATGTCTACCTTAAAGCAAGTGAGCATCTTCTGAATCATCCTCGTCATCTTTGGAGTTAGCTTTGAAGGCATTGTCCTGCATAAGGGAAAATTCTCTCTAGTTTTAATTAAAAAAAAATTGGAAAAAACTTACGAAGGACACGTTATTCACACCAAATTCTCACCTCCGAGTTTCCAGAATCTTAATTCGCAAGTCTGACCCTGTTGCTCCTAAGAATAATTCTTTGACTGTTTTTGGGTTTCTGCATGAAACATGGTACTGAAAGAAAAAAACAGAAAGCTAGTAAACAGACCAAGAAAGCAGCGGCTTACCGGCCACTTCCATCTTTTGAATTGGTCGAGCACTTCGCCGTTCAGATAGGAACAGTATGTGGGCATGACTACGCTTTTACCTTCTTCCACACCGTCTTGAATCAGGAAGTCACAAAGTTTCGGTTTGATCTTCTTGTATGGATTCAGCATAACCCATGGTAGTGAAAAAAAAAACTTCCACGTCAATAGTCACTGATGGAAACAGAGTATTTTCACCCTCATTCACACCAAGAATAATCTGCTGTGCTCGGCGGAATTGTTTCAACAGCCAGAGTTGACGAACTGACCCTCTCAAACATCAGCATGTCCGTCCATGTTTTGGGGTTTTCACCGCAGTTCAATAAGAGCAGAAATTTATTCTCACTCCTCCGTCATGCGCAGCCAATGCAAAAGGATTTTCCTTGGTGCCTTTGTACCCAGAGACCTGCTTCAGGAGCCACCGGGCTTGTGTCTACACATTTCAGAGAAATAAACATTAGCAAAGCACTTTTTCCTACCATCAATGTTCATAAAAGACACAAGACGTTCAGCATTCACTTATTGGGACTGGGGTCCACGAAGTCGTCGCTCATGTTCAGTTGAGGGCACTGGGCTGGCTGTGCGCGCACATATGGCCCCTGCTGGCCACCAGTGACACCATTCAGCAACAAGATCGATGGAACAGTTTGACTACTGGACACACTCTACTGCATTCCAAGACCTGGCGGACAGAAAGCTACAGCTACGTTCACTGGCACTGGACTTGATCAGAAACACTAGTTCAACAGGGATGCGGCAACTTAAGGAGTCAGTGCGAAGGGGGGTGGGGAAGCAAATCCAAACTGCTGATGTGGATCTGAAGTGCTCAGCAAAGGTGGAACGGCAAACTGCGAGTATACGGCGCTATTCGCTGGGAGAAAATGATCTAAGAAATTAGGGGAAAAGGGTGACTGCGGCTGAGGAACTTGGCTTCCTGCAGAGCGACCCCTGTCAGCGTCAGCCTTTGAACGAGGAAAGGCTGAAGTTAATGACTACTGAAACATCGCTAAGCCTGTGTCCGAGTACACGGAAATGTGCTTGGAAGAAAAACTCAAGATGAGAGAATGCCTGAGATGAAGCAGGCGTCGATGCAAGTCACCTGTGCGGAGTGAGTCCTTGAGCACGACACCACTCTGAAGGGTGAGACCCGTCTTCGCGGAACTGCTGTGTCGCACTTTGTCTGAGAAGACATCGGCTACATTTGAAAAACAGTAACTTGGCAGAGTCACGTAATCTATGCAGCATGGCTTTGTCTTAGCGGAAGCGTTACCGTCTTGGTGGATGTGCATGGTCAGCGACGACAATGATAATGCAGAATCTTTCATGCACCGTCTTTGTGTAGATGATGTTACAGATAAAAAATGATGTTTTACCAGGAACGCGTTGTCTTCCTGGAAGTAGAACGTTGTTGTGGAATATCTCATTGCAAAGTAATGCTTTTCTTCTGGAAGTGCGTCGTCATCATGAATCTTTTGTGATTTTTGGATATCTTGACACTCCGCAACATCGCAGCAGAAACTTTAAATGCTGAACATGGCGGTGGCGGTGATCAAGAGAAAGAACCGTGCATGAATTTTCTCTGCAAATACATCGCTAGTTATCTGAAAGCAGTGTCTCAATGGAAGTGTGTTGTCCTTGGAGACTTAGGAGGTCTTTGTGGAAACTCACTGTGTGGCAGAACGCTGCCTTACTGGAAGCGTGTCATCCTCATAAATCTTTAGTAACGTTGCAAAATCTGTGACACACCACTTCATCGCAGCAGAAATTTGGAACACAATGCATGAATTGCATTATCAGCGCGGTATTCTGTTTGTCTGTGCAGAAACCAACTGATGCTTTGGCATGTAGTTGGTGTCAATTGGTCATCGACATGCATCGTTTTATTGGATTTGCCATGTTGATGTGTCAAACTGGAGTGTGGCGTCGTCACGGAACTTTATTGTTGTCACGGTATCTAAGCATTGCTGCAGATACAAAGGTATTGACATGTTGGTGTCTTGCATGCACCGTTTTGTCTTGGATGTTGGCTTAACAGGTAGGGGACGTTGGCACGGAAAGCACTGGTCTTGGTGGAAAATGTTTGTCGTGGCAAGCTACTTTGAGCCCACGACCTGGTTGTAAGAAATTTTGATGTCGTAACAGAAACGTGATGTCGTTCCGGAACTGGAGGCGGAACTCGGTCAGCTTTGGTATGTCTTCAGTGTCGTTAATTTGTCAGCATGTATCAATTGCATGCCTTTGTCGTAGCAACCTGTCAAAACAAAATTCAACGTCTTCATGGATCCTGGTTTTCCTCACATTAAAACAGATTGTTGCAGATGCCAATGTACCAAGTCTTACCATCTTGCCAGGTACACTTCATCGTGGCAAACATGGTGAAGTTGTGCCGGAATGTGGACATATCTGTGGAAATTGTGCGTCAAGAAATTGCTGTCCTAATTTTGCATCTGTCGATGAAGCGACTACCTTTTGCAACACCGGAAGTTGCTGAACCATGACACCCTTCAAGATTGAGCAGTTCAATTTCAGAAGTTTGCTGTGAAAACCAACTTCTTAACTTGATATTCTTCATTGTTTGTGCACATCATGTATGTCACCTGCTTTGCGAAGCAAATGCTTTAGGCAACATGAGCTGTAGTTTGAAAATTTTGTTCGATGTCGACAGCAAGGAGGTGGTTTGACTTGGGTGTCCTATTGGGTTAAAAGTGAAACTTAGCACCCTTATCAAGGGGCTTCAAGAATATCGAGGTGCTTCTTTGGAAAAGTCTAGCACCATGGAGAAGTCAACTGAACAAAATGAAAACATTGATATCGTTCACGATACTTCTCTTGACCTTTCTGGAAGGTGATCAATGTTGTCAGAATCTTTTGGAACGAAACACCGAGGTCGGTGTAGTTGGACAAAATGCTTTGAACCGAATGGTGTACAAATCTGGGATTTGATACGCCGTGGGCCACAAATGCAATGACATAAACTCCCACTCACAGATTTTAGGGATGCGTGTACGTCAAGGATGTAGTAACCCTGTTTTGTTTGTTTCAGGATGTGCACCTATCTTTCCGTACAGCAGATTGTCTGCTAGGCACGCAGAATCACCCCGTAGTGTCAACGGGTGGGGCCCATAGGTGTCCCAAAAGAAAAAAAAGTGGGGGATGGACAAAACATGCAAACCAAATAGCCCAGATTCTGATTCATGTATCCAACCCCAGGAGCACAGCTTCGAGATCCAGTCGCAAAATGTTTTGACATAATCCCTCGCTCCTGATTTAAAAATCCTTACTTCCAATCCCTGAACCCTGGAGAGAGGGGTGAATCTTATAGATGTAAAGGGAACGAAACATAATGACCATGAATCAATACTTTAAAGCATACCTGGACTTAGTTTAATCAATCATTAGGCATATGGGCAAGGATATGGTGATGAACATGGGTTTGTGTTGGATAAGGTTGTGGATATGGACGTAGATTTGGTTCTAAATTAGGATCTGGCCATGAATATGAATTAAATTACTATTAGCCATGAACTAACACGTTGTCTAAAATTGCATTCATGTATTATGTTTGGGGAATGACAATGTTACTATGTATCATGTTGTACACTTTGTGTATAGCGTTGACACCTTGTCAACCTTTATTACCAAGTCATCCCTATGTTTTAACTTATCTCTAGGTTGACCTCATGAATGCTGAAAAAATGGTGACAACTCGATGAAAATTGGGGCAGAATAACAATCAATTTTCATCCCAGACAGGCATTCTATAGATAACTTCCTGAAAATGCAAAGTGGGGTCAACCTAGAGATAATTCTCATTATGGGGGCAAACTGAAGATAAGTCTGTAAGAATGGGGGCAGCTCAAGATTCTGTCAACCATTCATGCTGTGAGATCTTCCTAGGTCAGCCCCGTTCCGGCTGGGAGTATCTTCAGCACAAGCCCGTTCGAAGACTATCTCCAAGTTGTTATGCCGAGAAGAACGTAGGTGGTTCACAAGGATGACGTGTGGAGCAATAAAAGATTTAAGGTTTTGGGACAAATGGATAACTTGTGTTAATCATTAAGTGTACTTCGGTCACAAGTGTCAAGCAATTCCATCACATACACACCCGACCGTCACCAATCACTGGTGAAATCCTTCCGGGTTTCAGCAAAACTGTGGCTTTTGTGACATTCATGTAGAAATTTTGTCTGCCTAAACATTTTCTCCCAGTTTTTTTAATCCATCCTGTGAATTTTTCTCCATATGCGTTCCACTCGAGATATTGTTCGCACGTGAAAGCGAGGCTCATTGCACGCGAGGTCGATTCTTGTGTGCGAGACTCGATCAGCGAGATTTCAATGGTTGTGGGTCCTCCTTGCATGAGCCGAACTAGCCGAAAGACAAGAATACAATTTTGTCCAGTGTGTTGATAACTTGATAAAACATTGTCTGGAGTGACACTATTAAATCAAAAGTTTCACCGATAAATAGTGCCCTTTACGACCAAACTCGAATTTTGCCGCTAATCACCGGCGATAAGGTACAATGTCGAGAATCACAATGAGGCATATGTCAGGCCCTTGGCGCTCGGGCTGAGAAACGCATGTGACATCCCGTTGTGAGTACTTCTTTGAGAAGCTCAGCCAAGAAGTCGGGAGGCTTCAAAAACATTGAGGCGCAGTTGTAGAGAATTCCACCGCCATCAACATGTCAGCCGAACGATATCTAAAACATCGACACGGTTTGTGATACCTTTATAGACTGTTCCAGAAAGTGGTCAAAGTTATCAGAACCTTCTGGAACGGAACACCGGGGGTTAGGAGAGGTGGTGGAAATTCCATCGGCTACACAGGTCCCTCAACTCGAGGGACATGTGCGAAAAAAATTTTGGCAGAGTGGGATATGCTGATGTCGTTGATAGGGACTATCACTACTTCCTTCTCTGTAAATGCCACTCTCATTATGTGGTTAGCTATCTTAGAGATGGAGAGTATGGTGGGTATGAAGGAGGGCAAGTAGACAACCTCCTCTAGCTTGAGATTGGAGTCCGCACCGTTAACACCCCCTGTGACCAGCTTATCACCAATCCCCTCAGCTGCCTCAACATTTCTGTTAGCGGCTCTAAATGTGTTATTGCATGGAGAAATATAGATGAATTCTCTCTTCTCGTAAGTGGTATACTCATTTGTGCCTAAATCAAGGCCGTAATCTCCTGACCTGAGTATCGCAATCCCTTTGTTGGAGGCACACTCAGCCATCAAGCTTGTGAGATCCTTTCCACCATTTCCCCCTCTCCATTCATCCCTGTCTCCTCCCTCATTCTTGGGTGACCTATACTCTCGAGCGGAGTGTCCAGCCTTGCCACAGTTATGGAGGTTTCCTTGGCACTTTTGACCCCTTCCACCATTGATTGTGCTGTTGTTTCCCTTGTATCCAGAGGAGGAGGTATTGCGGAAGGTGCCACTACTTTGTGAGGCAAAGGCGGCCATGTTTTCTTCACTATTGTTGTGACGCATGACTTCATTCTGTACGTTCTCTAAGAGAATGGTGTAGGAAACTTTCTCTCGAGTGCACCCTCCAGTAATTATGATAATGGGACCCAGCTCTCTCGCAATACTATCACAAAGACCATGACGCGCATATTGGATTTCAGGTCCCACCCCATGCTGGTGGCTTGTTGCGAAAGCGTCTCAAATTCATGCGTAAAGGCAGAGACATCTTCCCGTTCACCAAGCCTTACGCTGATGAGGTTCTGTAGAGTTAAGAGACGGTTGGAAAGTGAGAAGGACTGAAATAACTTGCCTGGTTTGGCGTACGCTGCGTTTGCTAGTGTACAACCATTGGTGTGTGAAAGGACTGAGGGTTGTATGGAGGACACAAGAACTACAAGGACCTTCTTGCTGAGCTTAACCCGTGCCAAAAGGCCAGTACCCTCCTCCTTTGGTGCTGGGTTGGTTCCGTCAAAATATCTCAGAAATTCTCTAACACCTGTGATTATTTCAATCTACCACTTCCAGAATGCAAACCCCCCCCATCAAACTTAAGGATGGAAGAATGGTTCCTTGGTTCCCCTGTCCCTGCCATGCCTACAAGTACAACTGCTACAACTGTTGCACCTGTTGTTGATGATGATGCACCTGTGTTTGAGGCCGCTGTAGGTTTTTGGTGAGAAGAGGTAACTGCTTTCCCTGTTCACGTTGGCCATTGCAAGCAGATCTAGGCTGATGTAGGTTGATGTAGGCTAATGTCAGCTCCCAAGGTGGAAATGTGTGGATATGTTGCATTCCCCTCTTGCTGATGTTTGACCTGCCAGATTGCTTACACAGGCATTGAAGCTTGTAGAGTGTGTCATACTTTTTGTTCCATTTCTCAAAGCAAGCAAGGGTGGCGCGTGTGAAGTCATTCCAGCTCTTACGTGGAGTCAAAGAGTTGTGTCATAACAGATTATTCTACTCAAGAGGTCGTATGCTTGCAGTCGGCGATGTGAGATCAGTTGTTTGAGCTGTTGGTCGGGCTCTTTCCGTCTCCTACTGCTAATGAATGGCCTTTAGGTCATACCACAAACTCAAAGATATGCCACGCAAAAACAAGGCTGCGATATACATTCTATCTTTATCGTTGTTGACCCCAGCAGTGGTGAATTACACCTCCAAACTCATCAGCCACATCCTAACCGTTGGTTCCTTTGACTTTGCAGGATTGAACAGTTTAGGCAGCTCTGGTCAAATTTGAGATTCACACGCTTGAGTTGAGGATTAGTCTCGATGAGCAATGCTTCCCGTGCACGCAAACTCCATAGCTCCTCCATTGTTGCGTTGAGTTTCAAGAGCAGATGGGTGTTGAGGTTCTTGAGTCTTAACATTTTCTGGTACATGTCTTCGTTGATCCATGTGTGCCGGCCATTACCTCCCATCGCACCAGCTGTCGACCCTGGAGGCAATGGCGGGGGCGGATGGTTCACGAAGCCTGAGAGTTTGCCACCATTTGGCCTTTGGGGTCAACCATGCTGCGTCATTCACCGTAAAAAGTGTTGTTGCTTTCTGGTTTGCTTGAAGAGCATCATTGTTTGTGTTCTGCTGATCCTCCATCACCGAAGTTTGTTGGTTACCGCTGCTCGTCGACGGATATGCTCGCTCCAACCATCATGGTCATCACAAGGTCTACAAATTTCTAAATGGTGGAGATGAGCTGAAGACTTGTGCAATGTTGTTTCCTGGTAATAAATGTGTCACCTTCTCCTCTAGCACCGTTTTACTCTGATACCAAGTATTTCACCTAGCAAAATGTGGGTGGTCTACAAGGATGAAGTATGAAGCAGTAGACGATTCAAGGAATTGGTATTGAGTGGTAATTGTATTTTCATGACAAGTGTCGAACAAGTCAAGCACATGCATACAAAAAATAGAACCACAATGAGGCATATGTTGGGTTTTTGGTGCTCAAGCCAAGCAACATGTGCAAGGTCGTGCAATGAGTGGTCGCTTCGAGAAACTCTGTTGAGAAGTTGGCAGGTTTTGAAAACATAGAGGCGCAGTTTCAAAAAAGTCTAGTGTCGTTGAGACATGGACTCAATATCAATATGGTTTTTGATACTGTACTTTTTTTTATCATTCTATGAAGTGGTTGAATTTTTGAAAACCTACAGGAACGGAAAACCGGAGGTCGGGCAGGTGGCCAAAATGCCCTTGGCTCGTCGGCGTCGAAATCCTTAGGTCAAAGTGCAGTGGGCCGCAAATGAATGAAACTAAATGCCCACTCGCAGAGTACAAGGACTCGTGTACGTCTAGGACTTCCATTGTGAGTGGTTACTTGAAGAGGCTCTGTCGATGATTTGGTGTTACATTGAGCACAATGTAGGTGGTTCACAAGGATGAGGTGTGGAGTAGAAGACAATTGGTAAATTCAGACAGTTGGATTATTTGAAACAAGCAGTGAGTGTAATTCAATCAAAAGTGTTGGATATCTTCAACACATGTATATGGTTCCAAGAATCAGGGCATATTTTGGTACTTGGACGCTTCAGTCAAGCGACAAGTGTGACGTCGCGTTGTGAGTGGTCGTTTTGATGAATTCTGCCAAGACTTTGGGGGGTTTCAAGATTGTTCATGCACGGTGTTATGAATGTCTAGCGCCATCAAGAAGTCAATAAAGTAACATCAAATTGTTGATACGGTTCATGGAATTTCTTTTCAACCATTCTAGAAAGTGATCCAATGTGTCACAACCTTTGGGAATAGAACACCGGAGGTCGGGGTGATAGTATTGGTACTCAAGTGTTGACTTACCAATGTACGGTCCACTGGCCTCCACACTCACACACAC
>SZWC01003318.1:32668-46138 GCA_023375785.1 Penium margaritaceum | reverse complement strand
CCGTGATCAGAGCTTTCCAACGCATCCAAGCACGCCAAAATCGGAGCAGTAAAGCCCCTGCTATGGCCATCGGAGTAACCCATAGTGGAGCCGTCCACTATGCCCACGAACGGAGGTGACGGGAGGCGCTTTGACGCTGACCTGTCGAAGCGCCCTTCCTGGCCCTCAAACATGGGAGGGAGGCTGACCCTGGTCTAAGAGACCTCCCACGTCCCTTCCTTCATGGCCATTGTGCCTTTGGAGCCCACTGGAGTCGAACTCGGACCACCGTGGTGGAATCATCCCGACATCCATGACGCAGACCCAGATTCCACCCGCCAACCACCCGACCTTCGGGCGGGGCTATCTTTCTGAATACTCACTCACATCAAGTGATTGAAAGCTTTACATTGCATGGAAAAATCCAAGGAATCCAAATCTGCAATCAGATCATATGTTTGACTACTTCTCAGTGGTCCAACCAGGGCAGCCATGGCAAGGGGCACAATTTCCTAACGATCTCCCCCTGCACCGCAGCCATGATGCCATGTCTTTGAACATCCGCCATTCTCCGCTGCCCGGCCAAGCTGCTGCTGTGAGCAACTCTCCTCAGCTACATTGCACCAATCACAACACATAGCGGCAGACGCCTTGCTCCCTGCTTGTCTCACTTGTGCTCCCGTGCGAGACTTGGCAGCCCCCTTGTGGCCTGCCTTGTGACCCTTGTCGTGTTAGTGTTGCTGCTTGCCGCGACAGTTGGTCGCCTCCCTGAGACGACCTGAGAGCCATTGCCTCCTTGCAAGTCTGCTCCCCCTCATGTGGGAGACCCGCACCTCTTGCGGCATCCTCCCCCATGTACGGAGACCTCGGAGCTTCCTTTATGTCCTCCATCCCCTCCGCTTGTGCTTGTGGTGCTTTTGATTTATCAACATCTTTAGCACCTTGCAAGCGTGGCCCAACGTGCTGCGCATCTCTCCCGCCTTCTTGTAGTGCCTCCATGCTACTGCTCTTGGCCCTTGTCGGCGCCTCCTCTGTGCGTGACACATTGTCCAAGCCACTGCCGCCTGCACCACTGGCACTTGCTTGCACTTTACTGCAACCAGTCTCGCGGGATCCATGATTCTGCAACTGCAACTGCTCCTCTAGCCGCCGCCTGCAGTGCTGCCACCTCCTCGCTGCACGTCCTTGACGTGCATGCCTCCCCCTCATGGAGAGGTCCTTTGGTGCCGGTCCCTTGGTCTCAGCTCCCTTGTCGCACTCTCCATGCACCTGCGTCCCTTCTTTTGGAGAATGTGGAGAAGCGGATGTCTCACTCCCTTCTCCCACACTGTGCATGTTGCATGCATCATCCGCCTGTTTTGCAGATTTCAGAGATGCCGACACACCTGCCGCATCCTCTGTTGTATGCCCCTTGAGTGCTCGCCCTCCACCTTGAGGACTTGGAGCTGACGATACCTTGACCGCACCCTGCGACCTGGTCCTCCGCTCAGCCACCAGCTCCTTCTCATGAGACTTGGCAGCACCTTCTTGGCCTGCCTTGTAGCCGCGGTCCATCATCATTGCCGCTCAGAGCGTGTTTTCGTCCTGTGGAGAGCTCAGCCTTTTACCTTTGCTCTCCCCTCGTTGCACAGATCTCCAGACCACCTCCGCCCCCTTTTGTTGCGGTGCACACACTGCACAGCCTCCTGCCGCGTGGTGCTCTTGGTCCCAGTCTGCTGCTGCAATGATCCTCTCAGGCTCAACTTGAGGACCAGTCCTTATGGCACCCTCCCTTTGATGTGTGGTCCTTCATGCCACCACCGACACCTCCTCTTGAGACTTAGCGACTCCTTTTCTCGCCGCCTCATGGTCACGGTTCACCACTTCTGCAGCCCGGAGCCTTTTATTCTCCAGTTGAGAGCACGGCATCATTTTGCCACTCTCCTCCTCCTCAGGCCCTGAAGAAGAGCCTTGTGCACGCGACGCGCCTGCACCCGGTACCGGCCTTTGAGCCATCAGGTATTGGCCATCTTGTCGGGTCAGTAGCTCCCCCTTAGCCTAGGCGCGGAGCCCCTTGGACTCCACTTGAGGACGCACCTTCATGCCACCCTCCTTTTGCTGCATNAAGAAGAGCCTTGTGCACGCGACGCGCCTGCACCCGGTACCGGCCTTTGAGCCATCAGGTATTGGCCATCTTGTCGGGTCAGTAGCTCCCCCTTAGCCTAGGCGCGGAGCCCCTTGGACTCCACTTGAGGACGCACCTTCATGCCACCCTCCTTTTGCTGCATGGTCCTTTGAGCCATCACCATCGCTCCCCCATAGAACTCAGCAGCACCCTTATGGCCTGCCTTGTGACGCTGGTTCACCACTCATGCAGTGTTTGGCCCTTTTTACCCGTTAGGAGAGCCGGGCCGTTTGCCATCCATGCTCTCCCCTGGCTGGTCTGCCACCTGGAAAACCTCTTTCGCCTCCCTATGAGGTTTTGCACCCATCACACGGCTTCCCATTGCATGGCATGCCTTGTGGTCCAGATCCAATGATCCAGCCTGGACGGTCTCCTTCATACTACCTTCCATGCCCTCAGGTTTACCCTTCTTGGACGCAGCTACAATCGCTTCCTTCCTCCGACGGCTGCCCACGCCGGAATCACGACTGCTCCTTGTGAGGACGTCGGCACATACCAAGAACACACCTCCTTTATGCATACCACGTGCTACAACACGCCCACTGCCCTTCTCTTTTAGGAGGCAGCCCTTCCTCCTGAAGGTCACTTTGAGCCCCTCCTTGATGAGGCGATTCACGGAAAGCACCCCTGTCACCAACTCAGGCACATGGAGCTTCCCTTCCTTGGTGCCCCTCTTCTTGGTCGACTCCTCCACCCTCATTTTGCCTCCTCGGAGCACATCACCTCTGTTATGATAAACGGCGGCTGCCCCAATTTGGTGCTCCGTCTTTAGCTCCCTCTTTGAGGTTGTGGAGATTACATGCCCACGGCATGCCTCGTGGTCCCTAACCACATCAGCCCTTGTAGCTTGGAGCTGATCAATGCTATACGGCATGTGAACGAGTGTTTCGGCCTGCTGTCTTCTCCCAATGCGCTTGTCGGAGTCCACGGCTTTCGCTGTGCACATCGCTTTCTTGTGGCCCCTCTGGTCACAGTTGTAGCAGGCCCCTTTATGGGAACTGATGGAGCCTCCTTGCTCCAAACACACCTGCTGCTCGCCCGCCTCAGGTTCAACCATCTCAGCCCCCTTCATGGAGCGTATGAAGCCGGCAGCTGCCAAGTTGGTCTGCTGCCTTTCTCCCACCTCTGTGGCCAGATCCGCAGCTCCCGTTGTGCACTCCCGTCTCCAGTGGCCCTCCTGGCCACAGCAATGGCACTCTCCCTTCTTGGCATGGTGTGGATGTGTCCCTTCCTCCCCTTGAGCTCCCTCTCCTCTGTGAGAGCGGATGACCAGGGTTGGTGCTGCAGACGACGTCCCTTGCTCTGCCACGGTGGATCCAGTCCACCGGTCGTTGGCCACTTGCACCACCTTTTTTCTCACCAAGTCATGTTGCTGAAGAGTAGGCAGGTTGTGTGTAATGCAAAGCTTCTCCCAAGCCTTCGATGCACATGTGCATCCTTGGATTTTCTCGCGTTGTGCCAGACACAACGCCAACGCGATCAGAGCAAGCGCCTCTTTGTTGTACTTCTCAAACGCCTCCACCTCCTCGGCCGTCGCGGATGCCATAGGAGACTTCTCTTGACTGTTGACCAGCTCAAGCAGTCCCTTGTAGTTGAGGAAGATCTCAATCTGCCACTTCCACAAGGGAAAGTTCCTCCCATCAAACTTGAGGGGGACATCACAGCTGCTCTCTTGCTCGGTCGCGCTTGCCATTGCTTGTAGCGGTAGCGTGCGCGTAGAAGACGAGGGTCCTCCTAGGCCACGTGGGCGCATAACCCTTTGTCAGAAATTCTGTCCTGGCTGTGCCCTAGGGGAATTGGGAGCACCCTCAAGGATTCCTGGGCCTTTTGTTGAGCACGCTGACGCTGGTTCAGGAGCCAGTGCAAACCAAGGTGGAAGAGTGTGGAGTCCAAGGATCACAGTCTAGAGTGTGCAGAAATGAGCCGTAAGCAGTTGCACTCAATAGAAGTGGGAATGGTTGTTATTTTCAGTGAGATACATCAGATTCTTATAGCCCGTGATCAGAGCTTTCCAACGCATCCAAGCACACCCAAAAAGGAGCAGTAGAGCCCCTACTATGGCCGTCAAAGGAACCCCTACTGGAGCCGCCCACCATGCCCACGAACAGAGGTGACTGGAGGCGCTTCGACGGTGACCTGTCGAAGCGCCCTTCCTGGCCCTCAAACGTGGGGGGGAGGCTCACCCTGGTCCAAGAGACCTCCCATGTCCCTTCCTTCATGGCCATTGTGCCTTTGGAGCCCACCGGAGTCGATCTCGGACCACCGTGGTGGAATTATCCCGTCGTCCATGACGCAGACCCAGATTCCACTCGCCGACCACCCAACCTTCGGGTGGGGCTATCTTTCTGAACACTCACTCAAACCGAGCGATTCAAAGCTCGATATTGCATGGAAAATTCCAAGAAATCCAAACATGCAATCAGATCAGATGTTTTACCACTCCTCAGTGGTAGAACCAGGGAAACTATCCACTGCAGCCATGGCAAGGGGCACAGTTTTCCAACATTCACAGCCATAGCACTCCCAGTTGCAGCCACAGCAGTTACACCCACGTCAGGATCAGTCAGCTCAGCAGTAGTCGCAGGCGCCTCCAATGGTGTCAGAGGATTAGGATGCTGCAAAACCCCCTTATGCGTGAAGATGTTGCTGCTGTCGAGGCCATCATCCTCTCATGTGCTGTACTTGACGCAGCAACAGCTGCAGCAGTAATATCCGCGGACACAACTCGAGTCTCAAGTACACCTGCAGCCACTGCTGGTGGGCATGCCAAATAAATCTCACACAGGCAGCCTTTACATTCTGACTATTTGTAGAAACTGCTGTCAACATTGCTACACAGATCTCCACAACAGTTGGAGTAACTTCTGCTGCTAAGGGTTGATACCAACTAAGTTTCTGGCTTCTCCATAAGGATTCAGATTTCCAAATCCAATGCCTCAACAGATTTTGGATTCGCAAATCCCTCAAAACATTCGCGAATCCTTAAAAGGTTCTCATGGACCATGCCACTTTGCTTTTTGACAAGTTAAGATTTGACCTTTTTTTCTTACCCTCCTTTCACTGGGAAACAATTTCTGCAATAGATGTGTTTGTAGGTCATTACCTTTCTCCCTTACATACATGTAGTCAGATGTTGTCATTCGAAACCAAAAATGGTCATTGTGAGGAATTATAGTGACGGGTATTGATTGAATTCAAGCAGCATTGAGCATTGTTCAGTGGTGGCATGCATTATTGACACTCATCGAGTGCCAACAAGGATGAATTTTCACCTGAAAAGGCGTCGTCTAGCATTATCAAGTTCTGACCAGCACAAAAAGCATTTATGAGTGTTCAAGAGCATCAATGAGAGTAAATGCACCTTGGCGTATGACCCTGGCGACTGTACCTTGATAAGTGTTAGCAAGATTCTACGAGCATCAGCATGCATAACGAAGCGCCAATGAGAATTGATCAAGATTGATATGCATCTACAAGACTGAATGAGGCCAGAACTACCATCAAAACAGATTATGTTTTCTAGTCTTGGTTCCTGAACATTATTGCAGCAAAAAAAAAAGTTGGGAATGCACACCTGTGCAAACCTGGCAGCCAAAGATGGGCTGTATGCATCAATTTTTTATTGCATGCAAAAAACGCACAAATTTGGATGGCATGAGGGTACAAAAGGACTGGTGAAATGAGTTTTTAACCAACAGATTGTTTTACAGTAAGCAAAGGATTCAACTACACTAGTCCTATGATCCAACCTCTACCACATTGTCATCCTCCCCGCACTCTCCTTCATCCTCCGCCTCCTCGTATCTTACCTCCTCCTTGTCCTCATCCACAAATAGTAACAGCCCCTCCAACTACTCACACACTGCACATATGAGCCCATCTTCTCGTACTTTACGCCACAGCTCGTTGATGTGCACCTCTTCATCTCTGTACTCCGGTGCAACGATGCCATGAGCCGACACTAGGAAGTCCAGCAGCGACTCCTCGTTCCTCCAAGTTTTCATGGTTAACAAGTTTTCGACCGTCCACTTGGCAAGCGAGTACCTGAATTCTGAGCTCATGTGCCTGCCAAGTGAGAACAGACATTCGGATGGGGTGGGAGCGGCGGGAACAGCAAGCACATCGCTGCGAGGTAGAAGATGGATATGTATGCTGCACCTTCCTGTACTGCTTAAGCACTTGGCAGGTAATCCCTTTCTTTGGCAACTTTTTTCCACCTTTTTCACCAAGCCCATTTTTCCACCTCCCCCTCCAATGTCGACATCTCTATCGGTGCCACCAGCGATGGCTGAAGGAGGCAGAGGGCAAGCTGAAGAAGTATGCAAGGCTACTAACTAACCGCTACACGCTTGCTACCATGGCAGACCGATGGTTTTCCTCAGGTTGTTTGACCGGACGCACACGCTGATGGGCTTGGATCCTGCTGCAGTTTAATAGGTGAAGGTGGTCACCTTGCTTCGGCCATACTACTATGGCATTGTCACATGGGGCTGATAGCTCAAATCAGCAGCAGGATCAGAAGGTGAGCCAGAAGAAAAGCTTCAGGGCATCTCCCTCACTGCCATACCCCTCAAGCGACCCCTGGAGCACGTCGTTCAGCACGAGGACACACTCCATCATGTCCAAGGTGGCATTCCACCTTGTCTCCATGTGGAGGTACAATGGGAGGTAGAGAGCTCCAGCCGTTGTTGCCATGTTCATCAGCAACTGCTCCCCTTCATTAAGATGCCCTGCAAGCCCTTGCCGTCTACTCTTCTCACGCGCCAAGTGGCCTTTTACCTCCCACTTCTCAAGCTTGTCCAGAAAAGAGTCGAAGAGCGGAATTACGAGGCTAAATGTCTGGTACGTTGAGCCAAAGATGTCACTTGGGTACGCCTTGAATGGTTTGAGGACGAAGATGAGGAGGGAAATCAGCCCCCACTCATCGTGTGATGGCTTCAGGGCATCTCCCTCACTGCCATACCCCTCAAGCGACCCCTGGAGCACGTCGTTCAGCACGAGGACACACTCCATCATGTCCAAGGTGGCATTCCACCTTGTCTCCATGTGGAGGTACAATGGGAGGTAGAGAGCTCCAGCCGTTGTTGCCATGTTCATCAGCGACTGCTCCCTTGGGGTGGACCGCTTCACAAACACTGCCACGGCCCACATCTTGGCCACAATCCCCTCTACCTCTGCATGCCCCAACAAATCCTTCACGGCATGGTTCATGATGTGCCTAAACACCTGATGTGGAATTCTGGTAGAAGGGAAGACTTGGCTACAGGGATGATGTATATTTTATCATGTTGTTATTGCTCTCATTGTCGACCATGAGGCAAAAAATCAGGTCAAATATCCCTGCTGCTTCGAAGCACCTGCCAGCATGTTGAAGGTGTTCTGCACATTGGGAGCAATTGGCATTGCGGGAAGGACAGGGCGATTGTCTTCACCTGACAGTCCCGAATCCAGTGTGCCATCACACCAAGACACTTCATGCCATGCTCCCCCTTCCAGCCATCTGTGGTGAAGTCGAGGGCGGAAGTCACCTCAGCAAGTATCTTTTTGATGCGGCTGCTAAAGGCTACTACCGCGATCACAAACTGTCAGGTGATTGTCATGTGGCCGGGGAGGTTGCATGCCGGGTTTCTGTGCCAGAATGCACGCTGCAGACAGTTGGACTCCATGCCTAGGAAGCTCTCACTCTTGTCAATGACATACTTCTACATGCAGTGTTGGAAGTACAGCTTCCAGAACACCGCTCCCACTGCCACTACACCCTGGCCAATGACTGTGTTTGCTGCGTTCATTCTCACTCCTGCCACTGCAACCATTGCTTCTGTTGATGCGATAACAGTGTTGGTGGTTGATAACCGTAGCTTCTGGGCTTCTGGACTGGCAGTGCTTCATCCGCAAGTGTTTCCACATCGCCGACGTGCAGCCCCCATTGTTGGCATTGTCCTCTGGACACAGACTGCACTGAGCCTAAGGGCCCTTTGTGGGGTAGCCAATTTTGTCAAAGAACTTCCACACTAGGCTCGGCTCCTTCCTGGGCCTCCTTTTGTTACCAAATTCCTCCTCATCCTCATCATTGTAATTGTCTTCAAGTCCATCATTAGTGCTCTCACGTGAAGTCTGCACCACCGCTGCAACATCGTCCATGGCGCAGATTCATCTGGTCGTGGTTGCGGCTAAGGCATGAAAATTGATGCCAACGAGAGCCCTACCTTGTTTCTTTGGGACTTACACCACTTGCCGGATTAGACCTTGGCAAACCAGCTCATTACGAGTGAGGTCACCTCACTTGCAATTGCCGGTCCTGAGAGCGAGCGAGGACTAGAGTTGTCCGTGCAAGACAAGGGCATTCCCGACATTGGCAATATCTGACTTGCAGATGAAGTAACGACGGATATCCTGTGAACCGCACGTCCACCAGTAGGCCACCGATGCAGAATACCAATGCCAATTGTATGCAAATCACCATCAATCTAGTAAAATGAATCATCATCCACATGCCTTGCCATCGACCTGTCCCGTCGGCAATGGACCAAGTTCCGCCGCTGGACAATGGTCCATTGGCTGGTGGCCATTATCCAAAATGCGAGTGACAGTCGCAACGCTGCACAAAACCGGCAGACCAATAAGAAAAACCAAAACAGCGTAACTGTGGAGTCCAGCCCGACTGATTTTGAGGGGCTAACAGCTCCTAAGCGGCTATTGGCATCGGCCAGGCTGTCCAGTCATCGGAATTCCGATGATTGGACAGGTTAACCTAGAAAAAATCTTTGCATACTACTGATTCATTACGTGAATACTTCATGGTTTGCATGTTCGCAATGAAAATTTACAAACTAGGATACCCAATCAACTTGTAGGTGTGTGGCTGAGGAGCATGGAATCCAAATACATTACCAACTGTGTGTAGGATATTCTGACATGCACAAAACATGGTTTTGAACACGAAAAAAGTGTACATCAGAGCCCTTGCAAGGACACCGCACTGCTCTACTACAAGGAGTTGCGACGGAATCCTCCTCGTTTCTTTAGGATTTGCGATTCCGAATCCTCTATGAGATTACTCGGAACCGTGAATCCAGAACCGATTTGTTACTATCGAATAAGGTTCCCGGATCCTCGAAATCGGTGTGCACACCTCTCGGCTGCAGCCGCTACAGTTGCCACATCGGCCTCATATGCTTTTCAGTCCATTTTGGGTACAACCCATTCTTCCGATGTCTTCACCGTAGTAGTAACCTCTCCCACAATTGGTCGCATCTAAATCCTCGTTATAGCATGTGCAGCAGCAACAGCTGTTTACACAGCCGCACTAACCAGCTTCCTATACTTTGTTGTCTCGGCAGCCTCCTGAGTCTTTTTTTTTTTTGCATCCGCTGCTACTGTGCTACCTCCACTCTTCATCTGGTTGCCTCGTCCTCCCCCGGGTATGCATTCCTCCTTGTTCCGTCTCCCTCAGGGAGGGTCTTGCATAGTCCTATGGTCTTCTTGTCAGCTCTGTTGCAGGTCTCATCGAAATCCTCATCTACTCGCCACCACACTCTACATATTTCCATGCTTACTGGGGAAGGGAAAATTCCACAAACAAATTCTTCAAGTTTTTGTTCTGCTCACTTCTTCTTCCACCATGCCTGATCATAAAGCAACCATAGTGGAGCTCCAGGTTAAACTCAGTCAGGCTCGCCTCCAAATCGAACTTGCTGAGGTTTGTCAGCATGATGCTGACAACTCACAGGTTGAGCTTGCCACAGCAGTGGCAGATCTTGCATGCAACGTATCATGGACACCCGCAATCCTGTCGCTACCGCTCCTACTGCTGCTAGCGCTGGAGGCACTGATCGTACTGCTTGCATGGAGGGTACCCGCTGGCTCAGGGTGTGTTGCTGGCTCATCCTCCTATGGTGCTACAACCACTGGTGCTGCTGCAAACCCCTCTCTTTTTGCATCTGATCTTGCTCAAGCTCTCCTTTGCATTCTTTGCCAGCGCAACTTTTAGATTGTGCCACCGCATTTCACCAACAAGTCTACCTTCTCCTCTTGGGAGGTATGCTTTAGCGTTTGGGAACAAGGTGACCATCTCTGGCAGTACTACTTCCCACCTGATCCTAGTGTTGTTGATCCCTTTGTTCCTTTGCTTGTTCAATCCACATGTGATGTCTGCGCTCTCATCACTGTTAGCCCTGGTAACCTTATTGAGGACATAGGCCAGTACAATACTAACCTAGCACGCGAGACCACTGCAAACCCCATAGGTTCATATGCACTTATCCATCGTCGCAACACCGTCAACGGTCACACTTCCCAGAGTGCACTCATAGCCCACTCACATCCATGGTTAATCACCAAAAAAAAACATTATGCAAGTGTATGCATGTGAAATACACACTCTATACCACCCCACACCTTCCTGCAGCACCTTGGACCATTATGCACCATCTTGCACTTTCATGTACCAACATACACCACACTTCATCACCCTACACCTACACCACTCTGCACTTGCACCATCTTGTACCACAATGGACCTGCACCAACCTACACCTGTACAAACCTGCACCACCGTGCACCATCTTACATTATCTTGAAACAGCCTACACCAACCCGCACCATCCTGCGCCACCCTACTCCATCCTTCACAGCCCCACCACCACCCCTAGACCACCTTGTATCACCCTGCACCATCCTACACCATCATGCACCACACTGTTACCACTTTGCACTACCATGTACCGTCCTCCAACATCCTTGACTACCCTGAATCACCCTATATCATCCTACACCACTCTGCACCATCCTCCACCATCCCATACCACCGTGCACTAGTACCACTCTGTGCTTGCATCACCCTATACCATCCTATACCATCCTCCACCACCCTACATCACCATGCACCATCCTCCACCACCTTGTACCATCGTGTACCAAGTTGTACTACCATATACCACCCTGCACCACCCTACACCATCCCACACCACGCTGAACCATCCTGCATGTGCACCATCCTGAACCACCGTCCACCATCCTACACCATCCTACACCATCCTACACCATCCTGCACCACCTTCCACCATCCTACACCATCCTACATCATCTTGTACCACCATGCAGCGTCTTGTGCCAGCTTGCACTACTTTGTACCACCATACACCACCCTGCACCACTTTGCACCATCTAGTACCACCCTACGCAAGTTTGAATCTCCTCGCACTATCTTGCACCTACAACATCGTGCACCTGTACCACCGTGTACCTAAACCACCCTAGACCATCCTGTACCATCCTGCACCATCCTACACCACCCTACACCTTCAATGCCCTCTACCACTTGTATCACTTTGTACCATCATGCACCATCCTGTACCATCCTGCACCACCTTGTACCATCCTGGACCAACATATACTACTCTGCACCACCATATACCATCATGTACTATCCTACACCATAGTCTCCCCCTTGCACCACCCTAGACCTGCACTACCATACACGTACACCATCTTACACTATCATGTACCAGCTTGCACTAGTTTGAACCACCATGAATCACCAGGCACCATCTTGAACCATCCTGGGCCATCAGGCACCTCCCTGTACCACTCTGTGCCACCCTGTCTTGTACCATCTGGCACCATGCTGCACCACTGTGTACCACCCTGCACCATCTTGTACCACCTTGCATCACCTTGCACTACCCTTGACGTCCCTATACCACCCAATACTATCCTACACCATCCTACACCTACCTGCACCACCCTGTACCATCTTATACCATTGTGTACCATCTTGAACCACCTTGCACCACCCTATACAATCCTCCACCACCCTCTACTGTCTTAGCCCATCATGCACCATCCTACATCATCATGTACCACCCTCCACCACCTTGTACCTTTGTGAACCAATTTGCACCATCGTGCACCATCCTACACCATCATGTCTAATCTTGCACGATCCTGCACCATCCCGCAACACCCCGCAGTACCCTATACCAACTTGCACCTACACTACAAGTGACAGTTGGAGACCTTGGGCAGCGCCAACAGCAGCTACTGTGGCTCTGCCTGAGAACAGTCCCACGATTCAAATGCAACTTGTTTCGTTCGATTTGGTCCAGAAACGATCATGCTAGCACTAACTTTTCATGGCGGCCATGGCTGCCACTTCAAAATCTAACTTACGAGCTTGGACGAGTAAGAGCTCGTACGGGTGAGCCTCGAGCATCGAGACTCACCCGCTCGAGCGAGGGGAATTCCCTCGCATGGCACCCAAAAGGTGCCGACTTCCCCCATCCATAGTCACAAACAAAAACACATACTATACTACCCACTAGTCTAGCCCTAATCTAGGTTCTGTCCGGTACGGCGCAGACCAAACTGTCAGTATGAGGACAAACATAGGTTTCCCAAGGAATCCACCATAGTATCCACGGCTGTCACTAGGGGTGGAGCTGAGGCAATGCTGTAAGAGGGAGGCAAGCGCACTAAGACACCAGATGGCATCCAGCGTGGGTTCAGCGTGGCTCACGGTGCATTGCCTCCACTCTCTGGCTCAGCATGCCCTGCGCACTCAGGTGCACATCAGAAGGAAAATATATACAGAGAGAATTAACACGCCCCCTTGGACCTGAGTGCGGAGGGGATGCAGCCCAGCTGTGCAAGTTGCTGATGGAGGGCAGGGGATGGGAGTGCCTTGGTAAGGAAGTCAGCAAGTTGGGCATCACCACTAATTGGACATACTTGCACTGCGCCTGCCTCAACGGCTTCGCGAACAAAGTGATGTTCGACACTAATGTGCTTTGTGCGAGGATGCAACACGCCATCATTCTCAGCAATGCGGCGTGCGGCAGAGCTGTCGCTGTGCAATGCAACGGCATGTGTGTGGAACCCCAGCTCCTCAAGCAGTCTTGCCAGCCAAATGCACTCACATGCCGCTTCACCCAACGCCATGTACTCAGCTTCAGCCACACTCCGAGCCACACACGACTGTTTGGCACTCCTCCACGTCACTGCTGTAACCCATACTCGAAATACATAACCCCCACGACTGCGAGCCCCACGATCACGAGCATAGTCACTGTCACAATACCCATCCAACAACGGACTCACAGAAGGCGCAAAAACCAGACCAAGATCAGCAGTGTCCATCACATAGCGAAGCAACTTCAACAATGCTTTGTGGTGCGAGCTTCGTGGTTGTTGGCTGAATTGTGCCAGCACGTTCACTGCGCATGAGATGTCAAGTCGTGTGGTGGAAGCAAGATAGGACAGGCTTCCAGTGATTTGCCTGTAGAGTGTGGGGTCACAGTCCGGTCCGTAGTCCGTGGTGTTCACATCCA
>SZWC01003317.1:146245-159434 GCA_023375785.1 Penium margaritaceum | reverse complement strand
TATTTTCTGATTGGCTGGTTAGCTGAGTAACAAGTTCTACACTAGTGGGGGGGAGCTAGAACTTGGAGGGGTCTCCCATTGTTGCTCATTCTTCATTCCTAATCAGTCACTTTCAGTTTTTAGCTGCTTTCTGGCACTAACACTGCCGCGCACGTTTCTGAGTAACAAACCCAGAGCTTCCAGACTCAGACTCTAGAGCAGCAGACTGAGGGGGCAGCAGACTTAAGCAACGAGTGTGGAAGCCCGCACGCTGCATCAACAACGCCGCTGCTCCAACCTGCTGCCTAGGTTTTCCAGCTGACACTGCAAAAAGTGTGCATGAAGGTTGATGGCCTAGGCCATTTCGGGTCATGTGGTAGTGGCCAAGTACATCACAGAGCCAATGACGCCCAAGTACATGGTCAGGCCCACTATCTCCTCTAGTTGTGCTGGATCATCCACCTTAAGGGCATCTTGCCCGTCACTTGTGATGGCGATGGAGGTTGTCGGAACTACACTAAGGAGGAAAGCAAACCGCTTCTCCACAAAGTAGGCGTAACGTGCCTGATGCAACAGGAGCCTCCGTCCGTGACAATTACGTACGATCTTCGTACCGATAAACACAGCTCCAGGACCAAGGTTCTTCCTCCTGTATGTGTTGGTTTGTGTGGCTTCCATCCATCACAAGCAACGCCGATGGATTACCCATATACCCTGCGTTGGTGGTATAGGTTAGAGAAGAGCGTGTCGACACGACGGGCCTCCGGAGTGTCTCGATGTGTTGAGAGTTTTTTCGATGTGTTGAGACCCGCGCACCCGGTGGAATGTACTGATGTGATGAGGAGACCGGATGGCTTTAGTAGTGCTCTCGATGTTCGGAAAGCTGGTTGTGATGTCTAGACGCCGATTCCGAGTGTTTACATTATTGCTCGTATTTTCTTGGTGGTAGAGACCCGGGCACTCGAAGAGCTATTCTGGTGCCTCGAGGAGACCACCTTTGTTTGTACACGTGGTCTATGGTGTGTGCTCTCCCCGCTGACTTGTTTGGGCTCAGCGTGGGTTACGGGGCCCGATGCGGCTAGTTGCCGACGCTCCTATCTAAGTCCGCTAGGGGCTTATTTGTAGATTCTCCTTGTTCTTAAACACGTTTCAGACTCAGCCAGATTTGACTTCACTGTCTGCCTCTCACACACAGCGCTCATGACATTTTTCGCATGGGCCTGCATGCCCTAATTGATTCTATTACAGCATCAGAGCACAGGGGGGTGTGTGAGCAGTAGAAATAGTAGAAGCAACAAATGCATAACGGGCGAAACACAAAGAGGACACGCCACGTTACACCACGTTGACAACAGCGTGAGGGAGCGCTAAGTGACTGCACATGAACGCCATAAGAGCGATAAGCAAAGCAGAGCTGCGGCAGCCGTAGCAGCAGTAGCGGCTACAACGACACTAGTAGTGGTTGCGGTGGCAGCATCAACGGCTACGGTGGCAGCAGTAGCATCAATGGCGGCAGCAAGAGCAGTAACGGGAGATACTGCACCGAGTAGTAGTAGCGGCGACGGTAGCAGCAGCAGCGGCTGCGGTGGCAGTAGCCATATAAAAAACAGCAGAACAGTAGCAGTAGTAGAAGAAGAAGCAGCGTGAGTAGTAGTAGCAGTGGCAGGTGCTACACAGAGTAGCAATAGCAAGAGCAGCAATGAAAGCAGCAGTAGTAGCAGCAACCAAAGCAGCTGCACCCGCCGCCATAGTTGCTGCTGCCTAAGGGAACTCGCAGTCCTCCTCCGATGCCCCCCTCGAAGGGGCCCCCTCGAGCCCCCACAATGGGGCCCCCTCTGAGGGGCCCTGTCGGCCCCGTCGCCCCCATCGGCCGACGGACGGAGGGGCGGGTTTAGACGGAGGGGCGGACAACCCCCCCATCCCACCCCAACCCTCCTCTCTCCCCGGTTGCTTGCTCGCTTGCGAGAAAGCGAGGGAGGGACCCACTCCCCTCTGTTTTTTTTTTCGAGCGAGGTGTGACCTGACCTCGTGCCCTTTTCCATTTTTTTTTGTTCTCCCCCCAGCTTCCACCTCCCCCTTGTCTCTGGAGACATTCAAGAAAAGGGGGAGGGGTGCATATGAGAGCGAGTGGTGATTCCAGCTTTAAAAAAAGAAAAAAAAACAAAGAAAACAAAGGAGGAGAAAAATGGGGGGACCAACGCAGCGGAAAGAAGGGGGCAGTCAAGTAACTCCCAGGCGAGGGCTCATTCGACAAATCATCAGAGAATTTGGTAATGAAAAAGACAAGGATCGGGTGCTCGAGAGAAGGGGCACCAATGAAAACCATAAGGAAGGGGTCCTTGAGAAATCACCCAGGTTCCGATGAAAAAAACAACCGGTGACTATAGCAGCAGCACGTGCTACGACAGTGGTCAGAGTCCACTGGCATCGGTTGACGACAGCAACGACATCAGCAGCAACAACCGGTCAGTCGCACGTTTCTCTGTACATGTTGTGGCCTCGATGCTCATCCAGTCAGGTCAGGATTATTGACCTCAGCACTATGACTTGTCACAGTGACGGTGTCCGACAGTGTCCTAGTCTCCCGGGGCTTGGTGCTTTCGCGTTGGGAGCACGTGCTCTCCGCACCCCCATTGTCAGGCACTTGAGATGAGTTCGCCGACATGACAATAGATGTCTCGTGCATTTTCCTGCTACTACTGTGGGGATGGACATCACGGTTGGCGACGATGATGGATGCGTCCTCGTGGATGGTATCCGCCTTGGCTTTGGTCCCTAGAGAGCACACATCCTCCATAGGATGAAGATGTACCGGCGTTAGCGGGTCCACTCGCAGGACCTCTGGCGGTCATGCTCGCCGAGATCCATGGCCTGAAGTGGCTGATGAACCACTATGTGACCTTGTCGTCACTGAGCGTGCTGCTTCCATGAGTCCGTCGATGGCTTCCCTGCGTTCCGCATTGCCTGCGAATGCTTCTTCAGCTTCACCTTCCGATCCATCCCTAGCGGCTACCATTCTCTCTCCGTCTCGAGCGCGGGGTCGTCATCGCCGCACGACCCGTCGTGCTCGACAGAGCTCAGAGAGTTTGTCCGCTCCCAAAGCAATTGTTGCCTTTCCTATCGAGGGGGGTGTGGCTGTCGAGGACAGCCAACCACATCAATATCGACAAGGTCAACACTTTCACCTGCGAGCAGTATCTCGGAGTCACCTCATGCAGATGCGGATTCTACAATGTGACAAATGAAGTGGATTCAGATCCAGATATGGCGTTGATGGTGGAGACATGTGCGTCATCAAGGTCGACAACCACACCGGGGTAGGAGCCGGATGTTCCATAGCATGAGATTTTATCAGGAGCGGTGGAGGCCCCGCGTCCCTGGGCAGCGCCACTCGCGGCTATGACCGATGGCGGCCCAGTGGTGGCAGAGGAGCCCCGTTCCCCCCGGGATGCCTCTTGCGGACTTCTGGAGGATTCATTGCATCTGGCTCATAAAAGCTCGACAGCGGTCGCAGTGCAGGAGACCTACGTGTCATCAAGGTCAAATTCCACGTTGACGCATGAGCCGAACGTTCTACAGCAGAAAATTGTATCAGGAGCGGTGCATGCCCCAAATCCCTAGGCGCTGCCACTTCACGCATTGACCGGTGGCTGTGCGGTGGTGGCAGAGGAGTCGGGTACGGCCCAGAATGCCTCTTGCGGACTTCTGAGAAAGTTGGTGGAGTAGGTTCACACGAGCCTGTCAGCGGTCGTAGTGTAGGAGAACAGTGGATCGGCTTGTCTTTCAGTCGTTAAGGCATTCTTGAGAGAAACATTACTGAGATATGTCATAGGGATATGTGCTACAACAGACACAAGAGGCTCGACCTTTTCATGGACGCCACCCGAGGACCAGCTTTAGCGTCAGGAGTCGCCCATGTTCACAGACTCTACATGTTCCCGTACACACAGAGGAGCAGTGTCACACATGGCGCACTTGATTGATGATCCTTACTCCATCATCGAGCGCGTGACAGCGATCAGTCTTCCCTGTGAGACGATGCATGAGTGCCAGCTACGCTTGCTCGTTGCCTTGACTGGCATTGAATTAGTCGTCGAGCCGGAATCCTGCACAACTTTGTCCACTATGCCAGCAGCTGAGGATAGTGAGGCAGATCAGACCACGCGGATGGAGTCACCTCGTCAGCACGATCTCACACCTGTCCTTGTGTGTTCATCTGTTGGTGACCGTGCTGATCACATAAACGCTGAGAAATGTAGTCCCCGCATGGACAAAATTTCCACATGCTCCACGGACTCTGGTGACTCTACCTTTACTTTCTCTCTTGGCATGCAACCACTCATCCCTCTTCGTTTGATAGACATGAGTTGTGGTTGGGATGCGACACCTTCAGCTGCGTTCAATTGTCTAGCATCTCGTCATATGACGAGTTTGGTTGACCCCTAGGAGGATACAACATCGGATCCATTGTCTTCATCATTAGAGAAACAGATAGAGTTATGCTTACGAGTTCTACAGTCTGCATGTGCAATATCCAGGGAGACAGAATTTGTCCTATGCGAGGCGGACATGGGCCAGCTCCGCATGTCCGAGGTAGCTTACACTGACCTACAGGAGTGTGCAAAGATGCTACAATGGGAGGTTATGGAAGCACAAGAACGACTGTCTGCATAGGGGGGCACCATCGATGCTACTATCGAAATGAGCCTTATACCAATACCAATAGGACCTCCCACAATCATCACAACAGAGGATCATGTACCAGCTCTGAGTGTGATGTCACATGGAGACACTACCACGGGAGAGGTGAGTATGCCTTGAGTTCCTGCTCTCCTCGTTCTCGATGACTCCATCATCGCTCTTCTTTCTACTATTGCTTCCATCATGCACCTTCATCAACCCGCTTCAGCTACTCCATCGTCATGTTCGTCTATGTGTGGTAGTCCGGTTTGTCGTTCCAGCCCTCCTCGTCTTGTGACGGTGCACCCTTGTGCTTCAGGGTGCTCTATCCCCCCTTCAAGGCCAGCTCTGCCACTTCATCCATACTTGTGTGATACTCGCCCATTCCCTTTCCTCTGGCATACACAGATGCACCGCGATAGAGCGGAGAGAGGAGAGACTGTGAGTTGGGAACCTTGGTAGTCACACGAGGATTGGTACACTTCACGTGATGCAGGGGCGACATGAGGAGCCGTAGCTGGAGACACCACTTTGTCTTTGAGAGTGAGAGCATAATCGTACGTGGCAGGGGGAGCTATCTCTATGTGATGGAGAGACCACATGTTTTATGGCCCGGGATTTGTTCTTTTTGGACTATGGTATCAGCATCTCCATCGAGGACATCAGCGCCAAGTTCATCTGCCCAAAGGGAGTGTTGTGTGGACCTCGACCTGACGCGATGTTATTGGAGATGCATGTCGACAGGTCCATGCTCTTCCATGAGCATACTAAAGCAGTTGGAATGTGGCTCATGCTATGCGCCTGCACAGTTGCACGTGATTACATGTGGATGACAACACTCTGGTGGTCGAGACCTGGACACGTGGTGGGTTACACCCATGTTACAAGGAGATCCCCCTATCATATTATGGCCAGCGTACAGGCACCTATTGGATTGCTCGTAACGGTCGAGACCCAGGCACTGGTACCGCCAGTGTCACGTGGAGACCCTCTTCTTGTCTAACTTGTATGATGTGCACGACTCCTCGGATGGTTGAGACCGCGACACATGGTGGGATGTACCGATGTCGCGAAGAGACCTTGTGACCTTCATTATGCTTCAGAGGGACATCGGGCCTAGCCTTTGTGCTTGATGGACGGTAGATGTGTGTGTGTGTGTGTGTGTGTATATATGTGTGTGTGTGTGTGTGTGTGTGTGTGTGTGTGTGCGTGTGTGTGTGTTGTTGACCAGTATAGATTGTGGTTTGGCATACACTGTTGTTCCGTGCCTTGGCTCACTTGTTGCGGCATTGACGGCCATGTCAGCCAGGGGGAGTGTTGGTTTGTGTGACTTCCACCCGTCACGAGCGACGCCAATGGATTACCCATGTACCCCACGTTGGTGGTATAGGATAGAGGAGAGTGTGAAAATACAATGGGCCTTCGGAGTATCCCGAGACTTCTCCGGCACCTACGACAGCGCTGGCGAGATGCGGTCGATGTACTCGGCAGCCTGGTTGGCTTGTCGGGAGCTAGGAGAGTTTTCTTGATGGGTTGAGACCTGTGTACATGGTGGACTGTACCGGTGCAACGAGGAGACCAGATGGCCGTAGTTGTGCTTCCGATGTTTGGAAAGCCGTTTGTGATGTTTGGACACTGATTCCGAGTGTTTCTAGCACTGCTTGTATTTTCTTGGTTGTCGAGACCTGGGCACTTCTGGTGCCTCGAGAAGACCACCTTTGTTGTTCACGTGGTCTATGCAGTGTGCTCTCCCCGCAGACTCGTTTGGGCTCAACGAGGGTGACGGGGTCCGGTACGGCTAGCTGTCGGCACCCCTACATAAGCCCGCTGGGGGCTCATTTGTAAATTCTCCCTGTTCTTAAACACGTTTCAGACTTAGCGAGATTTTGCCTTCACTGTCTGCCTCTCACACACAGAGCTCATGAAATGTTTTACATCGGCCTGCATGCCCTCATTAATTGTATTTTTACACATCCTGAATGACTACCTTGGCACCCTTCACGACCTCCATAGAAGGCAACGCAGCCAAGAGGTCGTCCACGTGGACCAAGATGGTGGTGAAGCTCTCAACTTTGTGTCTAAGAAAGAGATGGAATGGTGTCATTTTGAACCTAACCGACACGTATCAGTGTGCCGGTGATATCCTGGTTCCAACACCTTGGTGAATTTTTAAGCTGTACAAGGCCTTGCACAATCGCCAGATCTTGTCACTGACTTGAAAAACAGGTGGCTCGACCATGTAGATTTTCTCCTATGAGGTGCCATGGAGGAACACGTTATTCACATCCTTCTAATGTAGCTTTCAATCGTGGTGAGCAACAACTCCAAGCATAACGCGAGCGGTGGTCATGCGGCCAAAGGGTGTGAAGGTGTTAGTGAAGTCCACACCCTCAACTTGTTAAAACAACTTGGCCGTCAAGCAAGCATTCTAGCGACCCAGTGTGCTATTAGGCTTCACCTGCTTGAAAAAGACCTACTTGGCCTCTATATCCTTTCGCCCAGGCAGGAGGTCGACAAGCTCATAGACACCATGTTCACAAATGGCGCTCAGCTCATCCTCATAGGCAGCATGCAAAAACTTCGCATCCTACGCCAATAGTGCCTCATTCATCATGCCTAGATCAGCCGTTGTCAAGGGAGATTTCTGGACCTGGCCTGACCATGACAACGTCCGCTACAACATCGCAAACAAACGAGAATGCTTGGGAGACCATCCCTTGACCGATAGGGCACGCTGGGTGCATCTTAGTGTTGTCTATATGGAGACTCAGGCCAAGGGACTGAGTGACTCTAAACATTACGAGTGGAGAGTATGGTGCCAAAACGACTCTTTGTTGAGCCTTGGAGGGGAGTAGTCAAAGAAGACCACCGGGTTCATGGGAGTAATCCAAAGTTGAGGTGCTCACCTCCGGCTGTGTAGGAACTGGCGGGTCCATAGCCGTAGGGACTGTTGACTTGCAAGGAAGGAGTAAAGATAGAGGATGATCATGGACAGGTGCTGGCTCGCACGCTAGAAGATAAGGTGTAGACAAAGGATCAGGTGTGACCGGGGAGAGTTCCCCAAGCACCAGACAGGTGTGCCAAAGCAAACCGGCATAGGCACAAAAGCAGGTGTGCCAGAGAGGACCAGCATTGGCACGGAGGTAGGTGTGCAAGAAGGGAATGACACAGGCACGGGAGCAGGTATGCTAAAATTGACTGAGACTTGCATAGAAATAGGTGTGCTAGAAGAACTGAGACTATCACGGGTACAGGTTTACCTGAGGGAACTAGAACTGGCACAAAGGCAAATGTGCTCGAGGGATCCGAAGAGGCCACTGGACTGACAACCATAATGGCTGGATTGTCATTAGCCAGAGACCGGACCACAGATGAGGAGGCCCGGACGGACCCATTTGTAGGTCTAGACTCCCCCATCCACCGGGAGGCCACAAAAGATTGAATGCGGTCAGTGGCTAGTGACAGAATGCTGGATAGGTTGTGGTAGGTGAGAGCCTCAAAGAAGAGAGTGCCTTGAGACTCAACAATGCGGTGATAAGCAGGGTCTCAAAATTCCTAGGCCTTTGAATGTGGACAATACCAAAGAAGGTACACATGCGACCTCGAGGTGAGACCTTGGACCCCTGCTAGTCCTCGGCTCTTGTCCAAGGATACCGCAATAACTGTGTTAGGAGGTTGACGACAAAGGTGATATTGGGTCTTGTGGTTATGACAAAGTAAACTAGAGAGCCAATGAGGCCCACGTACATGGTCACGTCCACCACATCCTCCAGCTATGCTAAATCATCCATCTTGAGGATATCATGCTCATCAAGTATGATGGCAGTGGAGGCTGTGGGAATTTCATTAAGGACATCGATAAAGTGCTCTCGCAAAACGTGGGTGTAGCGTGTCTGATTCAACAAGAGTGACCGTTGTTGACGCTCACGTATGATCTCCATATCGAGGAAAACAGTTGGAGGGTCACATTCTGTAGGCAGCCTGAAGAACTTCCTCGGCCTCATTTTTGGCATCCATTAAGGAGACCCGATGAGGAGGTCATCCAGATAGACCAGGATGGCTCTAAAGAGGGACGTCTTAGGGGCTTTCTGTTTGAGAAAGAGGGTCGGGTCGACATCTCTCTACACATAGCCGTCATGTGTTAGTATGCTTGTGATCTCCTGGTCCCAATACTAAGGTGAGTACTTCAGGTTGTACAAGGCATTACGCAAGCACCAGACCTTGTCACCAAACTTGAAACCAGATGGATGGACCACGTCGATCTCCTCCTCCTAAGTTCCATGGAGGAACACATCATTCACATCCATCCAATTCTGGTAGACAACGATGAAGGTGTCAGTGAAATCCACACTCTTAACCTATGAGAATGTCTTGGCCGTTAAGTGGAATTTGTAGCAATCCAGGATTCCGTCAGGCTTCAGCTTTTTGCAAAAGACTAACCTGGCCTAAATAGCCTTCTGTCCAGTTGAGATGTTGAACATCACATAGACATCGTGTTCATGGATGGTTTCAGTTAATCCTCACAAGCAGCACGTCAGAGCTCTGTGTGCTCAGCCAAGAGTGCCTCCTCTAACGTGCCTGGATCAAGCGTCATGAAGTGAGAGGTCCGGGCGGCCAAGACACACACCTTGGGACTTGGCCTGATGCCGACAAGATCAGATGTTATATTCTAAGAGACAATAAAATCACTGTAGAATAGCTCTTTGTAAACAGGGCACATTGGGTACACCTCAGTCTACGCTTCATAGACACTTAGGCCAAGAGCTTTTGTACCAGGCTTGCTATCATGAACACTATAAGTGGGGCGTGCGGGCCTTGAGTCCGCCGTTTGCTGAGCCCTATGCTGAGACAACCACCGGGCTCGTGAGAGTAGCCCGACGCTGAGATGCTCATCTCGTGCTGCGAAGCAGGTGGCTTGGGGAGAGGATGGAGAGAGGGTCCTAGAGAATCATGGATGTGAGCTGGTTCGTACACAAATGAAGGAGGTTCAGGTACATGTCCTCTTGTGATTGGGGATACTACCACTCAGACGAGATCAGGTGTTCTTGAGGCAAGTAGCACTAGCACTTGAGTAGGTGTGCCAGAATGGACTGACACTGGAACATCAGTAGGTTTTTCATAGGGAATGACACTTGCACGGGAGCAGGTTCCAGAGGGATCCAACACTAGCATGGGAGAAAGTGTGCCGGAGAAAAGCAGCAAGGCTACTGGACCCATAGCCAAGTTGGCCAAATTTTCATCAAACGGTGATCGAACATGAGGTGATGAGGCCCAGACGGGCCCATCAGTACATCTAACCTCCCCTATCCGTTTTGGAAACATGAACAGCGGCTAGCAACAATGTACTAGACAGGTCGAGGTAGGTGAGAGCCACAAAGAAGGGAGTACCTCACGACTCCACGATGTGGTTGTGAGTAGGGTTTCAAAAGCGCCAGGCCTTCATTTGCGATAAATGTTGAGCAAGGCACACATGCAATCTAAAGGTGAGATATTGGACCCCTTTTGGTCCTCGGTGTGTAAGATATGGGCGAGGGACCCCCTAACATGAGCGTGACAAAGGTTAACGCGATGGTCAAACCACAGCTCGTACGGCATGAAATGGTCTGGAAGAGGACTGTGCTNTCATCAGTACATCTAACCTCCCCTATCCGTTTTGGAAACATGAACAGCGGCTAGCAACAATGTACTAGACAGGTCGAGGTAGGTGAGAGCCACAAAGAAGGGAGTACCTCACGACTCCACGATGTGGTTGTGAGTAGGGTTTCAAAAGCGCCAGGCCTTCATTTGCGATAAATGTTGAGCAAGGCACACATGCAATCTAAAGGTGAGATATTGGACCCCTTTTGGTCCTCGGTGTGTAAGATATGGGCGAGGGACCCCCTAACATGAGCGTGACAAAGGTTAACGCGATGGTCAAACCACAGCTCGTACGGCATGAAATGGTCTGGAAGAGGACTGTGCTATGAGAAATTCAAGATGTGCATTGTGTAAGAGAAGCCCTGAAAGCCAAAAGACTTCGAAAAACCACACTTAGACTGCATGGCATGGAACGTATCCTCCATTTTGCATTTCCAGTGCTCAATCACACCGTTTTGCTGTGGTGTAGCAGGGAAAAAGACTTGTTGAAAAACCTATGTTTATCAAAGAAGGTATCCATCTCACTTGAGAATGTGCAACCACGACATGAGCGGAAGATATGAAGGGTGTACCAAGACCGGCATTCAACCATAACCATCCATAGACAAACCACATGGATGGCATCACTATTGTGGTAGAGATTGTAGATGCAACGCATGCAGGTGAAGTCATTAATTAGGGTGAGAACACGTCGACCCCAATGCGAGAGAGACTTAACAGAGTTGAGACGAGAAGGTTCAAAGTGGAGCAACTAGATCGGATGCCATTCCTAGAGGTGGAGTCAAGTTAAGTGCAATGATGTATTTTTCCCTGGATGTAGAAGTGATAGTCAGTCTTGGGCGGCTTTTCAAAGGAAGCCGTGAGGGCAAAATGAGTCTGAATGAGCTTTAACACAATGTCTAAGCTCACATGGCAAATATGGATGTGTTCTCAATGCTGGTGTTCAGAAGAGAGAACATCAATAAAAAATGCACGTATAGAAGCAGGACAAAGAGAAGAAGCAGAGGGAGAACAACAAAACACATGACACAACTCAATGACAACTGAGGTACAAAGAACAATCACACGCTTGATAGAAGTAAGTAGATTCAATAAAGTGTTCAACAGAGATACGCAACGTAGTGCGAGAGCATGAAAGATCAGGGACAAAGAGCACATTGGAGATGTACAAGGGACCAGAAAGACCATCAAAACACATCATCCCAATGCCTTTGACAGCCAACGAGTGACCAGATTATGTGTGAATGGATCAAACTAACATAACATGGCAATGATGACATGTCATGTCATGGGTGGAATCTGAGTTAATGATCCAAGTGCCACTTGTCTCACAATCTATTGTTGACACAGAGCAACGAGCCTTAAAGCCCTCTGCATCTGCTAGACTCTATGCAGAGGACTCGAAAAAACAACGTACAACAAAGATATGTGACTCGTCAATATAGTCAATACGTTCAGGCCCTTCCTTGTCACAAGTCGGCTCAGCTCCCTTTAAAGTATCATCACGGGAAACAAACTTAATAGGACAAGTTAACTGTGGACCACCTGACTATGCAAATACACACACCCCTCCTTAAGTACATAGTTGAGGCAACTGAAGAGGCTTCCTGATCACGGGATCCCAAGGGTCCATGTCTTTGGTTCTGCCTCTAGTTGCGGATAGCTCGGTAGCTGTCAAGGTCGCCGCAGAACCTGCTTGGGTGGTGCAAGAAGATGTTTGCTGAGCGTGCACGGCCTAGAGGTCACGTGTGATCCGGCTTCAGTCCAAGGACTGCTGGCACTCACTATAGTGATGAGCACCTCTGCAGTTGTAGTTGTGGATAGAGCGTCCACTGCCACTGCTTGTCGTTTGCTGCTGCTAGTTCCTTTGTTTCTTGAAACGTCTATTTTTCCCTCTCATTCATAGTATGGTGACAGCCATGTCCTGATCTGAGGCAGGTTCAGAACAGGGAGAGGAATGTGAAGTGGAGGAGGAAGATCAAAGGGTGAGAGGCATCATCAAGGATGTCACCATTATGGTGACCAAAAGGCTCGTCTAATGCGCATGAGTAGCCTCCCTAGCAGATGCCCATTTGAGATAGTACTATTGAGTCCAAAGAAGCAGCTCAAGGGATTGTGACAACTTAATGAGGGTAGGAAAATCTATGTAACTGAACAGGTAGCTGTGCTCCATGTGCACACTGGACATGATGGTGTTGATTGCCCAAAGCTGGGACCATCCACTAGTGCCGACGCTGCTATCGATGCACATCGTGTGGCGCGATTATGCTACTCCTCAATCCGATGCTCCCTAACACAGGGGTTGGAAATACCTGAGGCGGGCAACCTTTGTTGCGTAAGACTTTGCGACAAACAAGATTAAGGCAACCTCCCACCCACGGCGAGGTTCGGCCCTGTCACCTATCCCAGGTACATCCATGAAGAGACGGAAGTCCACCATTATCTCCTGGGTAACAACATTCAGCAGACCGCGCATAGCTCTCATGGCTATCAGGGTGCGACAGGCGTCGAAGGTCTAGTACTGGCTCATGTAAGAGGGCCAGATCCCATCTGCATCAGCCCAAACCTAGAAAAGAACCTCCTTGCAATCGCACCCAGCATCACTGTCATAGTGGGGTGATGACGTTTGCAAATCCTTTGATTGCCACACCATGAGAAGGGCAACCGCAAGCACGGAATAGGCAGTCCATCGAAGGAGAGGCCAGTCACCCATACTGTGGGGTTCTAGCTTGCTTGTGCCATGGATGCACTCGCGGGTGTGCGCTGTGAGAAAAGGAAGTACAATGAGCCTTCTAGAAGTGGAAGAACTTCAAGCTGTTGTGTAGCTTGATCAAGTCTTATTGATGCGAGTTCAATGCAACTATGGAAGAAGCCAAAGACTTCATCAATGGAG
>SZWC01003317.1:113354-137604 GCA_023375785.1 Penium margaritaceum | reverse complement strand
ACATTGTGGACATATCTACACTCCAATCCCTCCAATGGCTTATGAATATTTGCCTCAATGTTGAGGCTGATATGCTAAGCCTGCATCAACAGTCCACAACGGTGGCACAAGGAGCAGAATCATCCACTCCGTCTTACACAACGCCAGCTGACGAAGTTGAAAAAGCAAAACATTCTGTCAAAGGGGTAGCGGAAAATGCTATTGCGACCTACACAATGCCACTGATGAAGCTTGATAAGGACAAGATCCTCTTAAAGGGGTAGCAGACATTTCTACAATTGCTTACATAATGCTAGTTGACAAAGCTAGAGAAGTAGCAAATCCTCTCACAGGGGTCTCAGACATTGCTACGACGACTTACACAATGCCAGCTGATGAAGCTAGAGGAGCAGCACATCCTTCCATAAGGGTAGCAGACATTGCTATGACAACTTGCATAATTGCTGTTGACAAAGCTGGAGGAGTAGCAGATCCTCTCATAAGGGTAGTAGACATTGCTACGACAACTTGCACAGCGCAAGCTGACAAAGCAAGAGGAGCAGCAGATCCTCTCACAGGGGTAGCAGACATTACTGCGACGACTTACACAACATCACCTAACGTAGCTAGAGCAACAACAGATCCTCACATAGGGGTAGTAGAAGTTGTTCCAATATTTCACATCTCAGTAGCTGACAACACTAGAGCGGCAGCAAGTTTTTCCGCAACGGCAGTGGACACTACTACAAAACTCTACACACTGCCAGCTGACAAAACTTGAGCGGCAGCAGATTTGTCCACCTTGACAACGGACATGAAGAAAAAACTCTACACACTGCGAGCTGGCCATGCTAGAGTGATAGCAAAATTGTACACAACGACAGTGGACACTACTACAAATCTCTACACACTACCAGCTGACGAAGCTGGAGCGGGTGCAGATTTGTCCTTAACGGTAGCAGGCACGGCGCCAACATTTAACACTCTACGAGCTGACGATGGGACAGTAGTAGATTTTTCTGCAACGGCAGCGGATACAGTTGCAACAGTCCACACAGTACCAGCTTACAAACCTGGAGCCGCAACACATTTGTCGGCAACGGTAGCAAACACTACTACAAAACTCTACACACTGCTAGCCGACGAAGCTAGAGCGGCAGCAGATTTGTCCGCAACGACAGCCGACACAGTTTCAGCACTGTACACATTGCAAGCTGACAAAGCTAGAGCAGGAACAGATTTGTCCGGAACGGCAACAGGCACTACTACAAAGCTCTATACACTGCCAGCTGACGAAGCTAGAGCGTTAGCAGATTTGTCTGCAATGGCAGCAAACACAACTGCAACACTTCAAACATTACCAGCTGATGAAGCTGGGTTAGCAGCTGATTTGTCCGCAAGGACAGTGGACACGGTTGTAAGACTATACACAATGCCAGCTGACGAAGCTAGAGCCATAGCAGATTTCTCTGCCACGGTAGCAAGAACTGCTAAAACATTCAAAATAACGGACGCTAACAAAGCTTAAAAAGCAACCGGTACATCCAATGAGGCAATGACCATTGCTAAAACATTCATCAAACCAGCTGATGCATCTGGAACGGCGACAAACTTGTCTGCAATGGCAGCAGAAACTACTCCAAATTCTTACAAAAAACACGCTGACATGGCTAGAACGGAGAGCATGAAGCTCTTTCTGCATCAACCGCCACTACGCCACCGATTGACGAAGCCGGATCGATAAGGCGTGAAGCTCTTGCGCTTCTACCACCACATTGCTGCCAACAGACAAAACTAGGACAAAAGATCTTGAAGCTCTTTCTACGTCAACCGCAAGTACACCGCTAGCTGATGAAGCTGGAACAGAAGAGTCTGAAGCTCTTTCCGCGCCGACCGCAACTACGCCGCTAATTGATGAAATTGAAAAAAAAAAGGAAATGAAACTCTCTCTATGCCAGTTGCCAATATGTCGCCGACTAAAGAAGTCGGAAGGGGAGAGAGTGAAGCTTTATCCGCATCAACCGTCAATCTGCTACCGGCTGATGGGGCTAGAGCAGAAGAGCATGAAGCTTTTTTTGCCAAAGCTTTGACGACGCCGCGAGTTGACAAAGCTAGAACAACTGCAACATTCTCCATGATGGCAGCGGACAGTGCTACAAGGTTCTACTTTATGCCAACTAGTAAAGCTGGACTAAAAGAGGGTGAACCTTCTTCCACGTCAACAATGGCAGTTTCATCATCCACCACTTCTGTCGACGAAGTCGGAAAATCAACACATATGCCTGTAGATGCAACAGCCACCATTACAACAGATTCTTCAAGACTAGCTGACAAAGCTAGAGATGGCAGAACCATTTGACGCATTTAGGCGCAACTCACCAATTTTCCTATTGATATGGAGAGCAAAGCTTCCACGCGACACCACTCCCATTTATCGACAAGGTGTTACCAACTGTTCAGTGTCCCGCTGAAGGTGTTCAGTACTTCTCTTTTGCTCATAAAGACCGACAACACTGCTCACCACATTCTGTGGAGATGGAATTTTTATCCAGAGAGCACAAGTAAAAAAACATCATCATTTTTTAGTTTGAAGGCCAGCACTAAATCCATGGATTCAACATTCATTGTCAAAAAAATCACAACCTCAATGAGAAGACCCAACACGACCACCACCTCTCAGTGGTACCCGTATCAGGAGCAAATGATACGACTTAATCTCCACTGTCGGATCCCTCGCCAATCGATAAATCCTAAGCTGCCTATGTTGTGAAAGCCTTGCTGCGCAGTGTAACCTGGAGGCACAAAACCAGCCGTATCATCATCCGTTTGATCTCTGACCACCATCACAATGCTCGTCGCAACACTACCTTCGTACAACAAAGCCAAAGTGTTCTGGGAGCCGCAGGTCGAGACGGTGATTACGTCATTATGCTGATGTCAGATGCATATTTTGATGCTCATATTGTTTTCTATGTGAAAAACCGTGTGAAATCGACCCAAGAACTGGGTCATTCGGTGCAGGGACGAGAAAGATACGGCCGTGCGAAGTTGGGTGGCACACCTCCAGAAAACAGGAGACGTACCGGTTCGACCCCGATCACGGCGCAGCGACGTTCTCGCCCACTGCAGTCAAAGTGACCCTGGATGGATTCTTAGCCAATGAGAGAAAATTAATTGGGGGCCATGGGCGCTTTGGGATGGCAGCTGGAGCTGCATTCGCAAGCAAGGGCGCTTCGGGCGGCCGTGACCTCCGATGGCGGTGCTGCCAGCGGCCGTCACGCGTGGAGTACTCAAACGTTCATAACTTAGCCATTTCTTCATGGATTGAGGCGTTCTTTGGTGGATTGGAAAGCTTGTAGTGTGTAATACATAATTCATGTGTTATTTGTATGAATGAACCTTGGAATAGGGCTTCGGAGTGCCGAGGATTTTTTGCTGACTAATTGGGGCTGGTACATAAGGACGCCTAGGGGTTGTTCTAGGCATGCCAATCATACCCAAAGACTCTGTACATTGCCTTGTACTGATCTATCAAGTCTAAAGGATTCGTTCCTTACCCAACTCTCCTTGTTTTCCAAGTATTTCCTTGCACACGTACATTCAATCCTACAAGTCTTCCGCAGCACACATTCGTACAAACGTCACAGAGAGAGTCGCACGGCGGGAACCTCGATCACTAGCAGTAGTCTTGCTGCTAGGAGAGGGTAGTACGGTATCTCAAGGATTGGCCCACACACCAAGGGGTTGAGGGTTGGGAGATTTATCCCAACGGCTTGGTGTGTGACCGTCACGCCGGACGTCCCTTGGTTCACATTTTGTATTAGAGTGCGTGGACGTTCATCTAGTCTTTACGCGGATCCAAGAGAGGCAGTAGATCTGCCACAACTGGGTTTGGCCATAATTGTTTCGTCACAACCGGAAGCATGGCAGCCACGGCATACGACCAGGCCTGACCCTTGGAGGAGATCAGGCGTGCTCTGGACGAGTTATGCCAAGAGAACGAGCAGCTGTGTGCGGAGGTTGAGGCGAGGTATGTCGGCCAAGGGAGCAGTGCGTTGAGGGGTGTTCCATTGGCATCCGCACCTGCCTTTCGGTGGCCCAAGCCAAAGGAGCCAGAGTTCGACACCGGTAAGGACAGTGCGCGTGAGTGGCTCTTCCCGGTGAACTCGTACGTCATGGTGTTGGGTGTTCTTGTGGGAGAAGATGCCACGCGACTAGAGTATGCACCTACGATGCTCCGGGGAATGGCGCTACAGTGGTGGTCGGCATTGTGCCGGTAGAACACCGCTGGGCTGCCTCATGGGCTGGGGGGCGGGGCACGGCTTCATCCATTATTGAGTCTACTGCTGGGGCGGGAAGTGCAACTCGGTGCACGGGCGTTGACGGAGAAAACGATGTTGAAGAGGTCTAAACGTGCCTGGAGCATTGTCTCGAACTGCTCCCATTGACGTGGGAGCAATTCGAGACGATGCTCCAGGCACGTTTTGACCTCCTCAACGGTAGTCGAGTCGAACGTGACAAGATCAAGCACTTCAAGCAAGGAGGATAGGTCCAGGACTACACTACACGCTTCATGACATTGGCGGCATAGATCGACGACCTCTCAAATGTAGAGGCATGCAACTGCTACCATGACGGCCTAAAGCCACACGTCCAATGTGAACACGTGGTGCTTGGGTCGTGGACCTTTGCAGAGTTGGTCTCGGCGGCAGAGCGCATCAACGTGGTAAGCTACAATGTGCACCGGACCAGCTATGCAACACAACCACAGGTGGAGCAACCGGGTCAAGCTGTGCCCATGGAGGTGGATGCAATCCAAGTCGGGCAGTGGGGCGTGGGCGGATAGCAAGGATCGAGAGGCAAGTGCGGGGCTTGTGGTGAGGAGGGACATTGCAAGAGGGATTGCCCCAAGCGCAAGGCACAACAGGGAAACGGGCAGCAGCAGTGAGGAGGGAACTACCTATTGCTGCAATTCTTTCATCCGCAAGGAACAGAACTAGCCTTGAAAGGCTTCCACCAATCAAGGAGCTGCCTCAAGTTTTGTTGCAGAATGAAGGTATGGCCTGGCAGTTTCCAGGAATCATCCTGGAGCTGGTTCTTGAGATTCTGGAGGGGAGTTTCAAGGGTCGAAGGAGGCTACGCGGGCTGTTGGATGGCGGCGCAAGGCATAGCTTCTTCAACAACAGGTTGGAGACAAGATTGGAGCTCACACGGAAACCGGGGACATCGGCCAAGGCAAGGCAGGTGTCCGGAGTGGTGGAGTGTAGTAGGCATCTCGTCAAGCACAAGGCTCACATGGGTGAGTTGATGTGCAACATGGAGTTCAACACTTGCCCTATGGATGATTACGACTGCTTGATCGGCCGGGATTGGTTGCAAGCTTAGAATCCGGAGGTGGATTGGAGGTACAACCGGGTGGTCGTGAAGGCGGGCAGGAAAATCTCACTTTGCTGTTGTGGCGGGGTGAGGGTAAGGAGTCAAATGTGGCAAAAGCGGGGAAGCAGCTTCGCATCATCAACCTACAGTAGTTGAAGCGGTGTGAGCGCAAGGGTGGCCAGGTTTACTTGGCATGGGTGCGTCCACAACAAGCAACAGAGCACCAGATTGCAGCAGTTGAATTAGCGGAGGGGCAGCCGGTGGAAGGCGCGAGAGCTCCGGAGTTACCTCCCGGTATTGGGGAGGTGCTCAAGGCGTTCGGGGACATTTTTCTGGAGGAGTTTCCAAAGGGGCTGCCACTGCAGCACGACATTGACCACAAGATCAAGGTGGTGATAGGGTAGTGACCAACACCGCGGTCGCACAACCGCATGAGCAACGCGGAGCTTGCAGAGCTCAAGAAGTAATTGGGAGAGTTGGTGGGCGAGGGCTTCATTCAACCGTTGGTGTCTCCATATGCGGCGCCGGTGTTGTTCGTCAAGAAGAAGTCAGGAGAGCTGCAGATGTGTGTGGACTACCGGGCGCTCAACAACATCACGGTGAAGAACTGCAACCCATTGCCATGGGCCAAGGAGTTGTTCGACCAGCTGCGAGGCAAGTGTGAATTTTTCAAGCAGGAGGTGGAGTTCCTCAAGCACATTGTAAGCGGGAGGGGGATCAATATGGATCCAAAGAACGTGGAAGCAGTGAAGGAGTGGCCAAAGCTGACTTGCATGCGAGACATCTAGGTTTTTCTGGGTTTTACGAACTACTACCAGAGGTTTATCCGGGGGCATGCGGCGATGGGAGCACCCTTGACAGACTTGCTCAAGAAGGGGCACCAATGGGAGTGGGGTGCGAAGGAGGGACAAGCTTTTGATGCAATGAAAGCTGCCATGAGCCAAGCCATGGTATTGGTGCATCCGGACACGAGCAAGGAGTACGTGTTGGCGATGGACTCAAGCGACTATGCGATCGGCGGGTTGCTGATGCAGGACCAAGGAAAGGGGTTGCAGCCCATTGCGGACTGCTCCAAGAAGCTGAAAGGGGCCGAGCTCAACTACCCGAACCATGAGAAGGAGATGCTCGCAGTGGTCCAAGCCTTCAAGCAGTGGAGGTGCTACCTTGAGGCGCGGTGGTGTGTGGTGCACATGGACCACTACGTGCTCAAGTACCTCAAGTTGCAGCCAAACCTGAGTCATCGTCAAGCACGGTGGATGGAGCTGCTGGAGGGCGGCTTTGACTACGAGATCCAGTACAAACTAGGGAGGATCAATCTAGGGGACCCGCTTTCCCGTCGCCCGGACTTGGGCATGCATGCGATCACGGTGCTGGCGGGATCTCCAATCATCTGTGGCCTATTTGCGCAAGGGTATGCGGAGGACCAGGAATTTGCCAGGAGTACGTTGAAGGGGAGCAAATGGGATGGCTTGTATTGGCGGCGTGAGAAGGGGAGCCAGATTGTGGTGCCGCGGAGTGCGTCATTGCGACAGACGTTGGAGGAGGCACACGACTCACACTACAGTGGTCATTCCGGCAACGACAAGACCTTCAAGACACTTGCGCACCAATATTGGTGGAAAATATTGGGAGCAGATTGCAAGGAGAACGTGAGCAGCTGTGACACATATCAAAGGATCAAGTCACAGAGGGCATGGGCGCCAGGGGAGCTAGAGTCGCTACCGGTGTCGGAGCGCCCGTGGACGGACATTTCACTGGACTTCGTGGGGGGTCTTCCACGAGGTGAAACGTACAACACCATGGTACTGCTGGTGGTGCATTTGTTCAGCAAGATGCCACACTTTATTCAATTTGCGGAGAAGATCATGGTAGCAGAGATGGCTCAACTCCTCTTTCAAAACGTCATCAAACTTCACCGGTTGCTGAAGTGCATGGTCTCGGACCGCGATCCGCGCTTCACCTCCCGGTTTTGGGAGGAACTCTTCGAAAAGCTGGGCATCTGTGTGGCTCTTTCATTTTGCCTACCATCCCCAAACGGATGGCCAAACGGAATACACCAACCAGACCATGGAGTAGCTGTTGCGGGGAATCTTGGAACCGGATGGTGAGGGATGAGAATGCAAGCTCCCGGTGGCTGAGTTTGCCTATAACTCAATAGTACAGGCCTCTATGGGCGGTCTCCCTTTGAGTTAGTATATGGGGTGCAGCCTGCGTGTCCCTCCGACATGGCAACGGGATCGGACCTACCCGTTGTGCAGCAATTTGCAAGAGACCTCACGGAGGTGTGGCGCGACGTACGTGATGTGCTTCATTAGGCACAGCAGTAGATGAAGAGGCAAGCGGAAAAGAACCGGACAGCCAAGGAATTCTTGGTGGGACAAAAGGTGTTGTTGAGCTCGTGGAACTTGCAGCTGGTGGGGATAGGCAGCGACAAGCTCAAGCCTTGGTGGGTGGGCCCTTTTCCGGTCAAGGAGAAGCGGTCCGCGGTGTGCTAGGAGTTGGAGCTGTCAAACCACTATGGGATCCATCCCGTGTTCCACGCTTCTCTTCTCAAAGCCTACAAGGAGCCACATGCGCAGTTCACGGCATGGGGACAGGCTCCTCCTCCACCGGTCTTGGTGGAGGGTGAAGAGGAGTATGTGGTGGAGAATATTCTCGGGGACCGTCCGCGCGGTAATGGGTGGTGGTACCTGGTGTAATGGCTTGGCTATGGGCCCAAGCACAATTGCTGGATCCCCAAAGCCGAATTCCACAGGGGTGGTGCTGTCAACACGGTCCTCCGAGCGTACCAGGAGCGCATCGGGACGGTGCACCCTCAGAGGGGGGGTGATGTTATGGGAGCCGCAGGCCGAGGCGATAATGACATCATTATGCTGATATCATGTTCATATTTTGATGATCCCATTGTTTTTTTACGTGAAAAACCGTGTGAAATCGACCCTAGACCCGGGCCATTTGGTGCAGGGGTGAGAAAAATACGGTCGTGCAAAGGTGGGTGGCCCACCCCCAGAAAACAGGAGACGTATTGGTTCGACCCCAAGCACGGTAGAGCGACTTTCTCGCCCACTGCAGCCAAAGTGCCCCTGGATGGATGCTTATCCAATGAGGCAAGGTTTATTGGGGGCCATGGGTGCTTTGGGATGGCTGCTGCATTCACAACCAAGGGCACTTCGGGCGGTCGTGACCTCCGTTGGCGATGCTGCGAGTGGCTGTCACGCGTGGAGTACTCAAACGGCCATAACTTAGCCATTTCTTCCCATATTGATGCGTTCTTTGGTGCGTTGGAAAGCTCGTGGCACGTACTACATGATGGATATATTATTTGCATGAATGTGCCTCGGTATAGGTCTTTGGAGTGCCGAGGAATTTTTGGCTGACTCATTGGGGCTGGTACATAAGGACGCCTAGGGGGTGTTCTAGGCATGCCAATCATACCCAAAGAATCTGTACATTGCCTTGAACTGATCTATCAAGTCTGAAGGATTCATTCCTTGCCCAACTCTCCTTGTGTTCCAAGTATTGCCTCGTACACGTTCATTTGATCCTACAAGTCTTCCGTAGCGCACCTTGGTGTAAACGCCGCCGGGAGAGTCGCACGGCGGGAACCTCCATTACTAGCAGCGGTCTTGCTACTAGGAGAGGATCGTGCGACATCTCAAGGGTTGACCCACACACCAAGGGGTAAAGGGTTGGGAGGTTTATCCCAACAGCTCGGCGTGTGACCATCACGCCAGGCACCCCTCGGTTAACACAAAGAATGTCGCCTTCCTCGTCTCATGCCCAGATGCGGAATATAAGTATCCATGTTTAGGAACATGCATGAAGGCTCTATCAATGTTCCACCCACTGGCGCCAAAAGAGTTGATGACTCCACTTTTCCCACATTCATCGGCACCACCTCTGCTGCCTGCTCCATCGATTCCTCTTTTGGGAGTATGGATAGTGGACAAGAAAGTGAAAAAACATTTTCCTCTCTCGAAATGCCTACAAAGTCAGGCCTCCAACAGTCTTCATCATCAACTTCCATATTTGTGAAATTTGACAGCGGGAAATTGTCTGTCTGTGGTGCCTCTGGAGGTATTCCTCGTGTCGCAACACATGTTTGAGGATTTCCGTTTATCTCGACATTGAAGAAAACATATTCCTTTGCTACTCCATTAGTGGGCCTCACATCAGGAGACGAGGAGCACTCCATCTTCAGAGGGTACCCGATGGGAAGTCTACGACTTAAACTATTAAGGCCATACTTCTTTGTGCCGGCTCTCCAATACTATAGTCAGTGGCTTTTATCTTGGATTTTGGAGGCTTCAACTAATGCTCGAGGTGCTCCTCGAGTGAAAGTGGGAGCTCTCACATCCTCTGCTTTGTAGGTTATCGGCCAATTCCACCTCCATCCTACAAAAGACAGCCAGAAAAACCGCTCCAAACTGTTTATCCAACTTCCAGATGACTTCCAACTTCTTCTCCAGCAACAGAGGCGTTTCTGTAAACCTCCTCAACAGCTACAACATTACAAGACCAAAACGTCCAATCCATGCAATCTTTATATTTCCACGTTCTCGGGACAGTTTGCGCAAGCCTCTCCAGCTTGAACACGCCTCATCTGGCGCTTGTGAGCAACGGTCGGCCAGCCATCGGCCAGGGATTGATGGCCCCTCTTGACCGCCCGCTCGCCGGTGACCAGACGACTGGTCGCTCGAGCATCACCCGGTTACTCCAAGTCGCCTCCCTCCCCCTCCCTTGTAGTTTCCACGGAAACTACAAGCCTCGCAGTTTCACATGAATACTACGAGGACCATAGTATTTATGTGTAGCAAGATGGGAGGGAGGAAGAGGGGGTGAGCAAGCCAATTCACGCTCGCTATTTTTGCGGTCGTGAAATGGCTACAATGGGCCGTTCGACTTGAAAAAAAGGATATTCCGAAAAAATCATTGGACACCCCTGGCCCTACTCATTTGGCGTAGGACCATGCGCGCAATCTCCACGTTTGGGACACTGACTATATCCCTTTGTAAACAACCATTATAGAAGTACTATCTTCTTTGCAAAACGACTCCATCATGTGTCTTCAAGTCGATAACCCTCCCCAAATTCCTACAAGGATCTTTCTCAATACTGGCCATCATCAACTGAGGGGGGGTGTTGAGATTTACCCAGTTTTGATGGCTGCGTTTTTCTAAAATGTATCTCATGGTGCATTTTATCTACTTTGGAGAAAAAAAAATCACCTACATAAATGGAGGGAGGCGAGGCTCAAATCCTTGCCTTTACAACATCTATGGTGCCCTTGGAGGCTATGACCCTTCAATTTCCAGCTTAAGGGTAGTTGGTCAACCTCCCACTGCAACCTCCCACAACCTCTTGGTGACCCTTCAATTACCATTACATCTTCAACCTCCAGTGGCCATTCAGCTGCTAGTGACCTTTCATCTTCCAAGTGACTCTTCAGTTGGTCTAGGTGGTTATGTGATCACCTAGGTGGTTATGCAACTACCTACAACCTCCAATGCAAGATCCTCCAAGGAGGCCCTCCCAGGACTACTTAAGGGACTCAGTCCATTCAGTCCATCTATCCCTTGACATGCCTTCATTCCTCATCAGATTTCTTTTGATGCCTCCAGTGTCTACCTCGACAAGCCTCAGCCTCTGACACTACATGCCAGTGACTTAGGACGAACCTCCTTTAAAGGCCTTCACCTTCCACAGTGCAAGCTAGTGGCTCTACAAGCAATCGTCTTTAGGTCTGGTTTTCCAGACTTAGTCTCACGGCAAATGGACAGGCGCCCAATGGGTCCACAAGTCTATACTTGTGGCTACATCCTTGTTGCTAGTTCTGTGAACTCTTCATGTACTTCTCCATGTGATCTACAAATTCCTACATATACTTCAAATTTCTTCATGTACGCCTTGCCCTTCCAGATTTCAGTCCAGATTCAACCATCCACCTTCCGCAAACATTAACATGGTATCAGAGCACAGTAACTGCCTCTGGAAAGAAGAAAGGGCTCCATCACATGCACGATATGGATGTAGTTGTAGAATTTTGACGCATTCAACAATAGGCTTTTCAAACAGGCCTATCCTCTAAGGATGTGCGGCACATTGTGGACATATCTACACTCCAATCCATGTCCTACCAATTGCCTATGAATCTTTGCCTTAAGTTTGAGGTTGATATGTTAAGCTTGGATCAACAGTCCACACGGCAGGAAAAAGGAGCGGAATCATCCACTCTGTCTTGCACAATGGCAGCTGACAAAGCTAGAAAAGCATCAAATTCAATCAAAGGGGTAGCAAACATTGCTGTAGCGACCTACACAATGCCAGTTGACGAAGCTGGAGAAGCAAGAGATCTCCTCAAAGGGATAGCAGACATTGCTACAACGGCTTACATAATGCCAGCTAACAAAGCTAGAGAAGTAGCAAATCCTCTCACAGGAGTAGCAGACATTGTTGCGACGACTTACATAATGCCAGTTGACAAAGCCGGAGGAGCAACAGATCCTTTCATAAGGATAACAGACATTGCTATGATGACTTGCACAATGCCTACTGCCGAAGCTGGAGGAGCAGAAGATCCTCTCATTGGGGTAGCAGACATTGCTATGACGACTTACACAATGCCAGCTATCGTAGCCAGAGCAGCAAAAGATCCTCACATAAGGATAGCAAAAGTTGCTATAACCGTTTACATCTCGGTAGTTGACAAAACTAGAGTAGCAACAGATTTGTCGGCAATGGCAGCAGACACTGCTACAAAACTCTACACATTGGCTGCTGACACAGCAGGTACAGCAGCAGGTTTGTCCACAATGACAACGGACACAAAGACAAAACTCTACACAATGGTAGCTGAAAAAGCTGGAGAGGTGGCAGATTTTTCCGCAACAGCTGTGGACACTACTACAAAACTCTACGCACTGCTAGCTCATGAGGCTGGTACGGGAGCAGATTTTTCCGCAACAATAGCAGACATGATTGAAACACTCTGCAAACTACCAGCTGACAAATCTGGGGCCATTGCAGGTTTTTCCGAAACAGCAGCAGACACGGATGCAACACTCTACACAATGCTAGCTGAAAAGGCTAGAATCGCAAAAAGATTGTCCGCAATGGCAACGAACACTACTACGGAACCCTATACACTGCCAGCTTACGAAGCTGGATCCATAGCTGATTTGTCCACAGATACTGCTACAACACTCTACAGAATACCAGCCGACGAAACTAGGACGACAACACATTTGTCTTCAACGGCAGTGGACACGGTTGCAACGATCTATACAATGCCAGCTGACAAAGCTAGAGCCGTAGCAGATTTTTCTGCCACGGTAGCAAGAACAGCTACAACATTCTGCACAACATGTGCTAACAAAGCTAGAAAAGCAGCCAGTACATCCGATGAGACAATGACCATTGTTAACACGTTCTATATCAAACCAGCTGACGAAGCTGGAACGGCGGCAAACTTGCCTGCAACGGAAGCGGACACTGCTCCAACATCTTACAACAAACCTGCTAACATGGTTAGAATGAAAGGGAGTGAAGCTCTTTCCGTGTCAACCGCCACTATCCCACCAGCAGACGAAGCTAGGTCAAAAAAGTGTGAAGCTCTTTGTGCTTCAATCACCAGTTTGCTGCCAGCTGAAAAATCTGGAACAAAAGAGCTTGAAGATTTTTCTACATCAACCACAACTACAACGCCAGATGATGAAGCTAGGACAAAAGAGCCTGAAGCTCTTTCCGCATTGAGAGCAACTACGCCGCTAATTGATGAAGTTGGAACAAAAGAGCGTGGAGCTCTCTCCACATCAATCACCAATATGCCACCAACTAAAGAAGTTGGAAGGGGAGAGCGTGAAGCTCTATTCGTTTCAACCGTCAATCTGCTACCAGCTGATGAGGTTGGAACAGAAGAGAGTGAAGCCATTTCCGCCAAAACTCTGACTACGCCGCAGGTTGACAAAGCTGTTGAAAAATCGCCCCTCCGCATGCCCAAGTGCGGCGCCGGAAGGCGCTGACAAGCTGGCAGCCGAAGCTTGGCAAAAGCTCTGTGCCATCCACCAATCCAAGTCGCTCGCGAACAAAATCTTCGCGATGAAGCGGCTCCTCACGATGAGAATCGAGGAGGGAGATGATGTCATCTCCACCATGCAACAGATCGAGTCGCTCGCCTCGCAATGCAACGATGTGGGGTGGAAGATTGACACGCAGCTGCAGGCGATGGCCCTCCTCATGGCCCTACCTGACAGTTGGGGCCCACTCATCACCGTCCTTGGAGGATGGTCAGAGGACAAGCTCACCTATGGCGCGGTCGCAGAGTACATCCGCAACGAGGCACAACGACGGAGCTGCGAGGAATCCTCGTCTTCCTCATCGGCTCTTGTCACCAAAACGTGCGGTGGCGGAAGCGGGAGCTGAGGAAGTGGCGGAAAGGGCAGCGGCAAGAAGGGCACCAAGAAAGGTGCGTGCCGCAATTGCGGCAAGGAGGGCCATTGGGCCCGTGAGTGCCCGGAGGAGGCAAAGACCGGCGGCAAAAGCAGCAAGGGCCGGTCGCTCCTCAATGGCAATAAGAATCACTTCCTCAAGAAGGCCAACAGGCGGTGCCTGGATTCCGGAGCCGAGGAGCACACCCAAGTCGAGAAGGTGGGGTTCGTCACCTACGAGAAGTCCTCCAAGTCAATGGTGGTCGCAAACGACAAAGTCGAGCCGGCGGCCGGCCAAGGCGACGTGGAGGTGGAAGTCGTGGTGGGCGGTAAGAAGGAGATGTGCACAATTCGTGATGTGCAGCACGTCCCTGGCCTGGCTGACATCCTGAGTGTTAGCCGCTTGACGGACAAGGGATATGAGGTGCTCTTCCGCAGGAAAGGCGCAGTGGTGCGCATCGATGGCGACGGCGAGGTCGTGCTGGAGGCGAAGCGCGAGGGCGGTCTCTACATCCTGGAGACCAAGGTGGTCCCCGCGGCATCCGACGCAGCAGATTCACAGGAGCGCGTCGTCAACATGGCCAAGGGAGGAAGCGCTGATCTGGAGCTCTGGCACCGACGGTTGGGGTATTCGGCGCCTACAACCGTGAAGGAGATGGCGAAGCGCGACATGGTGCGTGGCCTCGTCATCGACGGTGCAGACGCGGCAACAGATGCAGCAGCGCACAAAAAGTGCGAGCCTTGCATTTTGGGCAAGGCGCGGCGCAAGCCATTCAACGAGAACGAGGCTCGCGCAAAGGACCTACTGGAGGTCGTGCACAGCGACGTGCGCGGACCATTCAAAACACCGTCAAACGGCAGTTTGAGGTACTTTGTCACCTTTATTGACGACTGCAGCAAAAAGCTCTACGTATACTTCATGAAGCGGAAAGGCGAGGTCCTGGACCGGCTGAAGGAGTACGTCGCAGCGGTGGAGAGGCAGACTGGCCGGAAGGTCAGAGCACTATGCAGCGACAATGGCGGAGAGTACGTGGGCTGCAGCGGGTGGATGAAGCAGCAGGGCATCAAGTGGGAACCCACTATGCCGTACTCGCAACAGTCTAACGGAGTGGCGGAGCGGGCAAACCAGACACTACTCAACATGGTACGGACCATGCTTGTGGATGCGGGGTTGCCGCGAGGTTTCTGGGCAGAGGCTGTGCGGACAGCGAGCTACACCATCAACCTCACCCCAACAGCAGTGCTGAAGGGTAAGGGTGGCTGGAAGACGTCGCAGGAGGTTTGGAGCAGGCGCAAGCCAAACGTGGCGCACCTGAAGGTGTTCGGGTGCAAGGCGCACGCGATCGTGCAGGCGGCGCAACGACGCGACAGCAAGCTGGAACCGCGGGCGAAGCCGTGCTTGTTCCTCGGCTATGAGAGCGCGCAAAAGGCGTACCGGCTTTGGGACCCGCGCACGCAAGAGATCATCCACAGCCGTGACGTCGAGTTTGACGAGCAGCAGAGCTTCAGCAGCAGCAGCAACGACATGAGCGTCGGGAACACTCCAAAACAGGGGGAGTGGTTCCAGCTCCTTGACTACAAGGAGGAGCCGGCGGACGCGGAGGTCGATGATGCGGCATCGGAGCGCGGTGGTGCTGCAGGTGCAGCAGCCGACGCAGAGGACTCCGACGACGATGCAGCTAGGCTGGAGATCCGGCGGAATGATCTGTTGAAGGAGGCACCGCGGGTGCCGAAGCGCGCACTCCCGGCGGAGTTCGCGTCGGGCGTCGGAGAAAAATCCTCCGGACGCGCCGCCCGTCCGGTTGATGGTTCACCGGAGCGGGAGGAATCCTCAAGAAGCCGTCCGGTTGATGATTCACCAGAGCGGGCTGAGTCGGAAGGATCGCAGCAGAGCGACGAGACGCCGCCAAGACTGCCGCGCCGCAGCGGAAGGCAGCAGAGAGTGGGGAAGCGTTTCGACGCAGGCACCGGTCGATGGATCGGCATGACGCGGTGCATGCTGGCTGCATCAACGGAGCCGACGACCGTACAAGAGGCACTTGCGCGGCCCGAGGGAAAACAGTGGGATGCCGCCATCAAGTCGGAGTTGGCGTCCATTGCAGAAAATGACACGTGGCACCTGGTTGACAGGCCGAAAGACGCCAAGGTCATCGGCTCCAAGTGGGTCTTCAAGACCAAGTTCGCGAAGGAAGGAGTGGTTGAAAAGTACAAGGCGCGGCTCGTGGAAAAGGGGTACGCACAGTGTAAGGGCGAACACTACGATGAGACATTTGCCCCCGTCGCCAAGTTCACAAGCATCCGGGCGATCCTTGCGGTTGCGGCGGCAAAGGACATGGAGCTCCACCAGATGGACGTAAAGACGGCCTTCCTCAATGGCATCATTGACAAAGAAATCTACATGGAGGTGCCAGAGGGGGTGGAGGCGCCGGAGGGCAAGATATGCAAGATGCGGAAGTCCTTGTACGGGCTAAAACAATCGCCCCGATGCTGGTACCAACAGATGGACAGCTTCATGGCACAACTTGGCTTCAAGCGCTGTGAGGCGGATCACAGTGTGTACGTGCAGCACAGCAAGAAGCTCCATCAGATTGTCGCATTGTACGTGGACGATCTCATCTTGTGCTCCTCAGACCTGCCGAGCCTACAGCAGCTGAAAGAGCAAGTGAGCAGCAGGTTCCAGATGTCGGATATGGGGGAGCTGGAATTCTACCTCGGGGTGAGCATTACGCGGAACCGGAGGGCGCGTACGCTTGAGCTGGGGCAGGCCAAATACGTGGCCGAGGTGCTGAAGCGGTACGGCATGGAGGACTGCAAACCAGTGTGCAGTCCTGTCTCCATGACCTGTGAACTAAGTGCGGCAATGGTGCCGCAAACAAAAGAAGAGCGGGAGGATATGACAGGGGTGCCCTACCAATCAGTGGTGGGCAGCCTCATGTACGCCATGGTGGCGACTCGACCGGACCTGGTCTACGCGGTGGGCCAAGTGAGCAGGTACGTGGCCAACCCAGGGCCACTACACTGGCAGGCGGTCAAGCGCATCCTCCGCTACCTGCAGGCGACACGGCACGTGCGCCTGAGGTTCGAAGGCAAGGGGCGGGCGGACCCCTTGCGTCTGGTCTGCTACACGGATACAGACTACGCTGGGGATGTGGACAAGCGGAAGTCTACATCCGGCTACGTGTTCTTCCTCGCTGGTGTAGCGGTCTCGTGGTGCAGCAGAAAGCAGGACCGCATCGCCACCTCCACAGTGGAAGCAGAGTACATCGCGCTGGCCGGGGCGGTCAAGGAGGCGGTGTGGCTCCGCAGGTTGCTGGGGGAGCTGGGCGTACCGCAGCTGGAGCCTACGGTGGTGCAAGAGGACAACACCGGCTCCATCTCGCTGACCAACAACCCGACGCAGCACAGGAGGACGAAGCACATCGACGTGCGTTATCACTACGCACGGGACATGGTCGAGAAGGGGCAGGTGGTGCTGCAGCACTGCNTTCCTCGCTGGTGCAGCGGTCTCGTGGTGCAGCAGGAAGCAGGACTGCGTCGCCACCTCCACAGTGGAAGCAGAGTACATCGCGCTGGCCGAGGCGGTCAAGGAGGCGGTGTGGCTCCGCAGGTTGCTGGGGGAGCTGGGCGTACCGCAGCTGGAGCCTACGGTGGTGCAAGAGGACAACACCGGCTCCATCTCGCTGACCAACAACCCGACGCAGCACAGGAGGACGAAGCACATCGACGTGCGTTATCACTACGCACGGGACATGGTTGAGAAGGGGCAGGTGGTGATGCAGCACTGCAACACGCACAACATGCTTGCGGATTGCTTGACCAAAGCGCAACCCGCGGACCGGAACGTGATGAGCGTGGCCGGACTTGGGATGACCAGCTATGACGGGCTGGAGGGCGCAGTGGAAGATGAGTGAGAGCAAGCAGGAGCAGCGGGCATGGCAGGTGCAAGGGGGAGAATGTTGAAAAAATGCCCCTCCGTATGCCCAAGTGCGGCGCCGGGAGGCGCGGACGAGCCGCCAGAAAGTGGAAACGCCGCTCCGGTGGATCTGGCGACTCGAAGATTGCTCGAATCCTAAAATAGAGGATTGCCCCTGAAAGTTGACGAGTTGCTGAATCTGGTGGAAGCTTTTTCGCCGGAATCGGACAAGTATCGAGGGAGATATGGCCTTCCAAAGTTGGGGTATGTGCAGCGGCTCTGGGAGCCGGCTGCGACTCGAAATCCGGTCGATGATCGACCGGACCGAGTAACAATAATATCATCTGGAGAAATTGCTCCGATAGGCCTGCCGAGGCGTCCGGTGGATGATCCACCTGATCCGGCGGATCATCCACCGGATCCAATAGTGCAGGTTGTTACTGAGGGACTTAGCCAAAAATCTGGCTCGGCGTCCGAAACTCAGTAGTACGTTTTGTTACTCGGGGACGCAGTCGAAATTCTGACTGCAGGTCCGCGGACAGGTTTCGAACCTCGTCACACCCCATCACCAAACTCGACCCAAAAGTGGGCAGGGTGCGTGGAAACAGTGCAGGGGACCCCTACACCATGTGCAAGTGGACCAGCGCCTTGGGAAAGGCGCTTCGCACGTGAAGGATGGGGCCACGGCGTGTGCGCGCCATGGAGGCGTTAGGCGTTTCTGTGGTGGGTGAGACCTGCGCTTCGGCAAGCATAACTTGAGCTACGCTTGGCCGAATCGCGCGCGGTTTGGTGTGTTGGAAAGCTCATGACTAGCCCTATAAATGTTGTGATAATGTCCATGTTCAAAAACAAAAACGCAAAACGACGTTATTCGCAAACTGACTGTCTCTAAATTCCTGCTCACATAGCGTGAGGTGACCAGAAAGCTCACGCTCAGTCTCAGACTCGCCCAAAACAGTAGACGTGAACCAATAGAGACGATCAGACAAACGTCGGGACCGCACCACGCGGATTCCATCCTGACAAAAGCTAGAACAACTAAAAAAATTTCCATGATGGAAGCGGACAATGCTGCAAGATTCTACTTTATGCCAGATTGTAAAGTTGGACTAGAAGAGGGCAAACATTCTTCCACGCCAACTATGACAGTTCCCATCATCTAGAACTTCCGCCGACGAAGCCGGAAAATCTGCACATCTGCTCGTAGATTCAACAGCCATCACTGCGGCGGATTCTTCAAAATTAGCTCACAAAACTAGAGATGGCGCAACCCTTCGACACATTCAGACGCAACTCACCAATTTGCCCATTGATATGGGGAGCCAAGCTTCCAAGCGACACGACTCCAATTTTCTGACAAGGTGTTGCCAACTTTTCAATGTCCCGTTGAAGGCATTCAACACTTTTCTCCCGCTCATGAAGGCCGGCGACACTGCCAACCACTTCCTGTGGAGATGGATTTTTTTCCAGAGAGCACAAGTTTATAAAACAAATCACCATCATTATCGAGTTTGAAGGTCAGCATTGCATCCAAGGAGTCAACATCCATCATCACAAGATTCACAAGCTAAACGTGAAGACCCTACATGACCACCACCTCTCTGTGGTGCCTGAATCAGGAGCAACCGACACGACTGAATATCCACTGTTGGGTCCCTTGCCAATCGGCAAATCTTAAGCTGCCTTAGCTGTCAAATTCGTGCCCACTACCGCGTAGTATACCCTGGAGGCACCGAACCAGCAGTTTCATCATCTGTGTGATCTCCGACCATCGTCACAATGCTCGTTGCAGCACTGTTTTCGTACAACAAAGCCAAACAATGTCACCTTCCTTGTCTCACACCCGGATGCGGAATAGGAGTATCCACGTCTTGAAACTCACATGAGGGCTCCATCGTAGTTTGACCCATTGGCGCAACAAGAGTTGATGACTCCACTTTTTCCACGTTCCTCGGCAACACCTGTGCTGCCTGCTCCATCGGTTCCTCTTCCAGGAGTACAGGTAGTGAACGAGAAAGTGAGAAAATGTTTTCCTTGCTTGGAGCATCCACAAAATCAGGCCTCCAGCTGTCTTCATCATCCAATTCCACATTGGAGAAATCTGACAGCAGGAAATCGTCCGTCTGTGGTGCTTCAAGAGGTGTTCCTTGTGTCGCAACACCTGTTCGAGGATTTCTGTTGATCTTGAAATTGAAAACAATATTATCCACGGCTACACCATCACTTGGTCTCACATCGGAGGACAACGAGCATTCCACCTCCACAGCATGCCAAAAAGAGTGTCTAGAGCTTTCAACTTTCAAGGCCACACTTCTTAGTGTTGACATTCCAATGCTACAGTCAGTGGCTTATATAGTGGAGTTTGGAGGCTTCAACTCACCCTCCAAGTGCTCCTGGAGCTAAAATGGGAGCTTTCACATCCTCTGCTTTGGAGGTTATCGGCCACTTCCACCTCCACCCTGCAAAAGATGGCCAGAAACACAACCTCAGACTATTTCTCCAACTTCCTAATGACTTTCAACTTCTTCTCCAGCGACAGGGGCGTTTTTGTAAACCTCACGAGCAAATGCAGTGGTATAGGACCGGAAACTCCAAGCCACACAATCTTTGTATTTCCTGGTTTTGGGACAGTTCGCACAAACCTCCCCATCTCGACTGCGCCTCATCTGGCAAGTGTGAGCAACTGTCGGCAAGCCATCGGCCGAGGATCGACAGCCCCGCTTGACCGCCTGGGCGACTGGACGACCGGTCGCTCAAGCATCGGCCGGTCGCCCGAGCAAGGTCGCCTCCCTCCCCCTCCCTCGTAGTTTCCGCAGAAACTGCGAGCCTTGGAGTTTCACGCGAATATTACGAGGGCCATAGTATTTGCGGATAGCGATAAGGGGGGAGGGGGGGGAGGGGGCGAGCGCGCCAATTTGCGCTTGCTGTTTTCGCGGCCGCAAAATAGCTGTGACAGGACAAATCACCCGTTCGACTTAAAAAACAAGGATATTCCAGAAATTTTATTGGACGCCCTTGGCCCTACTCATTTGGCGTAGGACCATTCGTGCGATCTCCACGTTTGGGACTCAAACTATATCACTTCTTCACCAACCATTACAAAAGTACCATCGTCTTCAGAAAACGACTCCATCACATGTCTTCAAGCCAAAAACCCTCCCACAACTCCTATAAGGGTCTTTCTCAACACAGACCATCATCAACTAAGGACGAAGTGTTTATACTTATCCTGTTTTGATGGCCGGGTTTTCTAAAATGTATCACGTGGTGCATTTTATGTTCACTGGAGGGAAGCGGGGCTCAAATCCTTGCCTTTACAGCATCTATGGTGCCCTTGGAGGCCCTTACAGGCTATAACCCTTCAACTTCCAACTCAAGGATGGTTGGTCAACCTCCAACTGCAACCTCCTACGACCTCTTGGTGACCCTTCAGCTACCATTACATCTTCAACCTCCAGTGGCCCTTCAGCTTCTAGTGACCTTTCATCTTCCAGGTGACTATTCAGCTGGCCTGAGTGGTTATGTAACCACCCAGGTGGTTATGCAAATACCTACAACCTCCAATGCAAGAGCCCCCAAGCAGGCCCTCCCAGGACTACTTAAGAGGCTCATTCCATTCTGTGCATTCATTGACTTGCCTTGACTTGTGTTCAGTCGTCATCAGATTCCTTCTGATGCCTCTAGTGTCTACCTCTACAAGCCTCAGCCTCTGAAAGTAAAGGCCAGTGCCATAGGATGCACCTCTTATGAAGGTCTACGCCTTCCTCAGTGCAAACTAGTGGCTCTACAAGTAGTCTGCTCTAAGTCTGGTTTTCCAGACTTCGTCTCAAGGCATCCAAGGCAAGCGCCCTGTGGGTCCTCAAGTCTACACTTTTGGCTACATCCCTGCTTCTGGTTCAGGGAACTCTTCATTTACTTCTCCATATGATTTACAAATTCCTACAGACATTTCAGATTCCTTAGTGCATGCCTGGGCCTTCCAGATTTCAGTACAGATTCAAGCACCCACCTTTCGCAGATTTTAACATACGAGTCTGTGGAGGCTGCAGGATTTTACTAGCATGGAGAACAAGTCGTGGCTAACTGAGTGTTAAAGTTCGTTGGCCACTCACAACTCTATGTCCTCTTGTTTCCCACACTGTTCACACACATGTACAGATTAAGTGACTATGGCCCTACCTAGGGAGGCATCGGGCGTGCATGCTCTGGCTGGAGCCATTGACGCCCTCAAGCTGCTACTGCTGCTTGACCCCAGAGTGCCTCTGTGGCACACATTTGCCATTGTATAACTCTCTTTGATTCTTTATGATTCTGTGATGCGGTAGATGCTAGGGTTCGTACATTCTCACAGCCGTGGCCTGCATCATGTTCTCTTGCCTTGCATGTACTGGGGGAGTTGCATATTTCTCGGGTGCTGATCCTTAGGGGCCCACCGTTCCCGTCTTGACCGTGCGTCGGTGAGCCACCCTTGGTTTATTCCAAATGGTCGGGCTCGACCCCCAGGTGGCGGCACTCGCTCACTCGAGCGTGGTGCTCGTGGTGGGCGAGTGCTCACCGGTACTAGGCTCTCTCGCTCCCCCCCACTTGCTTTTGTCTTGGTTAACTGCATGATTCTAAGACAAGTTACCGCATCCACGGCGTGCCTCGCACATTGTGGCGCATTGCTCTCACCCGTCCCGCCACGCATGGTCTAACTAAGCAACCTCCTAGCAATTACACCGAGGGGACCTTCGAGCAAATTGTAGTTACTAGGAAGTTGCATAGGCTGCCTAGTCCATGTTTGGTGAGGTGAGAGGACGCAACATCCACCAACAAGTGGGACACGCCATGGATGCGGTAGCTTGCTTGCAAAGTCTCACACTTAACCAAGACAAGAGAGTGACGGGGAGTGAGCGAGACAAGTACTGGTGAGCACTCACTCACCACGAGCGTAGAGCTTGGGTGACCAAGAGCCGCCACCCGGGGGTCGAGCCCGACCTCTCGGGATAACCGAGGGCGGCTACTCACCGATGCATGGTCAAGACCGGCACGGTGGCCCCCTAAGGATCAGCACCCAGGTAAGAAGCAGCTCCCCCATCACATGCAAAGCAAGACAAGATGCTACAGGGCACGGCAATGAGAGTGTACGTCCCTAGCATCTACCACATCACCCACATAGAAAATTCATAAAGTCATGCAATGGTCTCATTTGTGTTCATGGTGATTCCTGGGTCCAGCAGCAGTAGCAGCTTGGAACGCCACCAGCTTCATCCAGAATGGGCATGTTGGGCGTTTCCCTAGGTGGGACCATTGTTATTCAATCTGTATAGAATGTGTGTAGGATATGAGAGGCAAGAGGGCATAGAGTTATGAGTGGCCGACGAACTTCAACACTCCCCCATGACCCGCAGACAAGCACTCCACACACGCACAAGAGAATTACAAGGAGATGATGAGAGATAGAAAGAACACACAGATAGTCATCCTGGATCATGCAGACTGATGAGACCAACAGAGTGAATGGCACCTTTGAAGACATTTCGGCTGAGGGCCTTAGTGAGAAAGTCCGCTCTCTGCGGCCTGGTATCCACCGATGCGATTTGGACAATGCCAGCAGCAATGCACTCACGAACAAAGTGATGCTCCACATTGATGTGTTTGGTGTGTGAGTGATGCATGCCACTATTTTCATAAATGGCTTTTGTGCTCTGATTGTCGCAGCGCAGAGTGATGCAGTGGATGGAAATGCGCAATTGTTGCAGCAGGCGACACAGCCAGACAGCTTCACATGTGCCTGCACCAAGAGCAACATACTCAACCTCAGCAGTGCTACGTGCCACACACCCTTGCTTGCCACTTTTCCAGGAAACTGCCGTGCCACCAATCAAGAAGATGTACCCCGTACGGCTGCGTGCATCAGTGTCGTGTGCCCAGTCGCTGTCAGTGAAGCCATCAACCACGAGAGAGGGTTGAGCATGAAAGAAGAGGCCAACACGTGGTGTGGCAAGAACATAGCGAACAATTCGAAAGGCAGCCTCCAAGTGCCGTTCGCGTGGGCATTGAGAGAATTGTGAGAGGAAGTTGACCGCAAAGGCCACGTTAGCACGAGTGGTGGTGGCAAGATACATTAGTGATCCTATGAATCTGAGGTAGTCAGTCACGTCAACTGTCTCCCCCAGCTTGGAAAGGTCCAGTGATTTCATCAGTGTCTGTCCAGCTGGGGTCATGGGCGTAGAGGCGGTGGGAATGGTAGTGAGAAGTGGACTGAACCGCTCCCCCAGGCTGCGGATAAACGCAGCCTGGTGCACGTGGAGAGTGCGGCGTGCACAGTCCCGCTCGAGCTCCATGCCCAAGAAGACGCGAGCTGGCCCCAGATCCTTCATCTTGTAAGCAGCTTGGAGAAGGGACTTTGCAGCAGTGACTACAGAGGTGGTGGGAGATGCAATGAGAAGATCGTCAACATATACCAGGATGGCAACCAGTGGCTGTGACGGGGGGCTGAGAAACAGAGGGGGGTCCACTGGACTTCTTCTGAAGCCGCCCTTCTCCAGGGTTGCCGTTATCTCCTGGTTCCAA
>SZWC01003317.1:82828-93067 GCA_023375785.1 Penium margaritaceum | reverse complement strand
AATGGTGAAGATTGCACTATTGCTGCATCATGCATTGCCTGTCCATTGTTTGATGTACAATCGAAGACATAGCCAGATCATCTTGACAAGGTACTCGTTCTATGAATGATGGAAAAGAAGTATGATACAAGGAATGTGTACAAAATATTGTGTATTATGATCCATGCCAATCAAACGTGACCTTGCCTTGTAGACCTCATCTTTGTACACTGCTATGGGGACCCTTTTACTGGCAAGAGAAATTGCACCATCCGCGACGTCATCCTGCCGCATGAATACAACACAAACCTGGACATTCCCCCGGTTGGGCTTGAATTTCACCATTCAAAACAGACTTGCACCCTCCTCAATGTGGACTTTTGCATACAATCATTGTGGACTGGACCATAAATTGGTGCATCATTTCATTTTCAAGGGACACACGCAAGCAAGAAATTTGGGAAAATGACACGTTATAGGCCATTAACAATTAAACATTTAATTTCTCTTTTGAATGTAAGGTCTTTGTGTCCCGCAGCTCCCAATGCTCCACCCATTCTCCTCCTTATAACAGGCTTTATTTTCAAGAGTTGTGCCTCCACGCCTACCTTTACGACAAGAGTGGCATCATGCTCACCGGAGTCACCACAAACTGGGAGCACTTTACATGTTTTTGGCCAAAATTCGATCCATTCCTTTGGCAATAGCCTAGTGGACCTGGCACCTAATATCCGATATTCACAGCACGTAGAAGCTCTCAAGAAAAGCCTTATGGCATCAAATTCTATCGACATTCTTATTCCCTCACTTGTATCATTTTCCAGTATTTGAAGATCATTCGCCAAAGGTAGATGGTGGCATGATGTTTCTCTGCATTCCGAGAACTTGCTCAGTCCTCTTCTAGCAAAAATAATGCCGCCGACCCTCCTTGGTAACGACTACCACCTCCGTTTGCAAATCACATATCCCAATGCAATCTAGAACATGATTCCTCGAGTGACAACCTCACCTTCTTGATGAGGTAAGGTACACATGTTGTATTCCATTGAGTTTGGTATACATCTCCAATACCTTCTTGTGGATTTTTCTCATCCCTTAATCGACTTCCTCGTAATACATAATTTCCCAAAATCCCTGTGCCTATTGTTTCCTGTGTTTTCCTTCAGCTTTCCCCAACGAAGGTAAAATCAAGAATTTTGCTGTTGGAGTAGCCTATTGGCCTGGCTATCGGACATGATATTTATTTCTCTCTGCTCATCATGGTACCCAATTTTATTCTATGAATACTCTTTGTGATACTCTCCGTGTTTTGGCATGGGCCCGTTTTCCTCCCTTCCTAAAACAATTACTCCTCTTATGACCTAGCTACACTTGCATTCCTCCAAGTCATCTACATCATCAATATGCAAAAGACTCGTTCCCAATCATTCTACCACCTCCCACCACAACCCCATTGAAATTCACTGTCAGCAAGGTCCACTTCTCTCAAGCAGCACTGCTGATAGGAGCTCACCCAAAGTCACATACATACTGCAAAGTTTCGCCACACAAATCAACCATTAATCATACCAAACACCTTCATACAACGCACAATCAGCTACTTTTATTGTTTCCCATGTGCACGCAAGTCACATGAAGGAGACGTACAGAATTCCACAGCCTTTTTTGCCCCTCCTTGCACCATTAAGTGTCCAACTAAAACCATCCATCATCATCCTTCAACCGACTGCATCCTCCCACCACCTGGTGTACCGAAGCTCGAACAAAACCATTGTGATCATGGTCAAAATGGAACGATGTCTTGTGGCTATGGGACATCATCCAGTCACGTGTCTCCAAATTCCGATCGGTGACTTTGGAGGATCATTGACCTTAATGAGAAAAATGAAAGCTCCAAGACCTCACCCCTCGCACAGATATCTGCTAAACATTATGTGCGTTGACATACTGCATATGAACTGAAACAAGATACAATCTAGAGAAAAACAAAGTGTACTATTGCATGCTCTGCGTTCTTGCTCTGCAGATGTGGTTTCTTTTTTCTAAAGTACATGTTCGTTATTTGACTCCCTATTCTTCTCCCACCTTGATGAGCACTTCCAGATCTCTGTTTGACCCTCTCCATCCTCTCAACAGCAACATGAACAATTCTTTCAAATCTCCTCCTATGTAACACATCCATCCTCGTCCCTAGACGTGCAATTTCTTTTACACTTCAGCGGTGCATATACACTATCCCGGCAGTTGTGACCTATGCACCAACATCACCATCATTTTACCCGCAGTTATGGGATTCCCTCCACTCCTTACACAAATACTCTTGTCTTCTATCCTACTAGGTGAATTCAACATGGGTATGGTCCATTACGACAGAAGCTTGCCAACCCAAGACCTGGATACAAATGATATCTACTATGCTATGAGAAGTACTTTCCATTTATATCATTGACGCCTTCCATCCCATGTAGAAAGCGTTTACGTACAATTTTAAATCCACCGATGCATATTCCATAATACGTCAAGTGAATCATTGTCTGGTATTAAAAATCTGGATCATTCAAATTCTCGTCAAATCCTACCTATCAGACTACATCCAAGCAAAATTCCTTGCTCTCCTCCCCTTCCTAGCCTCATAGCAAGGGCCATCATTTTAAAGTTGAACACCTCCTTGTTTGACCAACTTTCACGCACAATTCACTCCCAACTCTTGTTCAAGAAACATGGCTCCAAAAAACATGTCTTGGAACCTCACCTCGTCCGTTGTAGTTGAAGGGAGGTATAACGTAAGCGCAAACCATTACAGTACGGGGGGAGCGTACTCAACTTCATCCATCAAATTTGTATATCTAAAATTGTTCCATATGTGATTGCATGATTTAATACAACAGAACAATAATCAGATGTTTACTATTCATCTAAAATCCTCTCACATAGAGAAAAACAATGCTCCTTCAGGAGAGCACAGATGGAAACTAAGCATTGATCCTCCATGCTACAAAAAAAGGCGCATCCCAAAGAATTTTGTCATCCTTTCTCGCATTGCAAGACAGAGAGAATTGTGTGTACTCCATGCCTGATTCACTCTCCTGTTTCATCCAAACCTTCTTCCAAGGAATGTACCAACAAGTAGTCCAAGATGACGAGTGTTGTTCAGTTGATCTCGAGCGATGTAAGATGCACCTTCCACCTCATCTCCACGCAAAGCTTCCAGCGGTGATGTTGTTCCTCTCGCAGCCTTGTTTTGGATTTGTTTTACATGTTTAGAGAAAAATGTTCCCTTTCAAATGTAGATGTATGTGTGTCTTCGCTTCCATTGTGGTATGTTTGGATTATATTCCAAACCTTTCCTCTAAGGTGACGTGTCGAGGCATAGATTGTCCTTGTGCTTTGGATGTCTTCTCGCATTGAGATTTGTCTAATCAAGGTCAAAGTATCGTCAATTTGTGTCAAAGACTAACTGCCATAATTTACTGCCAACATATAGCTTCTTGATAAGCTATCTTTTTGTTGGCACGATTGATGTCCGTCATCCGGGAATGAAGTCGTTTTGTCACTAAGACCCCCTGGTGTGCGACATAGTGTATATGCGCCAGTGTACTTGTTTATAGTGAAAATGAGCACTTATCACACGCTCTGCATGCAATAACGTTAAGCTCACATTCAAAATGGTTTTTCATGCTTTTTTAATAGAAAGAATGTTTGTGATCGTCACAATTATGAACACCACACACAGATGGTGGTAAGAAATCATTTTGTCATGCCTACCGAGCACCCAGGGAATAAAAACATGATAGAGAAAAACTAAATACAGGTGCCATTTGGCTATTGTTCATGAATGATTTACACGTAATTTGTCGACACGTCTAGTTGTGGCCAGTTCCAAAACATCGTGTAAACTCGCTTTCGATTCAGTTGCATGTAGGACACATCGACGACGGTTTAGGTGAAGGCTCTGATTGATTTTTGGACGTGTTCAATCCTCCCGTATCGTCAAGATATCATTGTGTTTTTCAATATTCACCTATTCTTTAACCAAATTTAGTGATTGTACGTGTGAGCTAAAACCTAGGCCCCAGGCATTAATCAAGTGTTACATTCAAACGCCCTTGGCCTTGTTTGGTACCGAGAAGGGCCAAAATTAGGTGGAGATCAACTCTACATTATGCTGACCTATCAGCGCTCAAGAAGCTTCAAAGTTAAAAAATCTTAACTTAAAAGCCTTGAGCGGCCACAGCCATGCATGTCAACGCCAAGGCAGCTAACAAAGCGGGAGGCTTTGTACTTCTTTCAGTGCATCAACATTCAACCTACCAATCATAATTTTGTTTTCCCAATAGTAATACGATTAAGGAGACCCTCATTAGTTTAGTTTTTCAATCAAACCCCTGTGGAATTTTCTACCCACTCTATGGGTGAAGGTTTTGAATTAACATAGGCGAATGTTGGAGACACTACGGTAGATCGCTTGCAATCTGAGTTTATCGTTCAAGTAAAACTGTATACATATTACCTCGCTATATCTCTTTTAAGTAAGATTATCGTCTCGTGATCCCCGCTTTGTTTCTTTTTTCAATTGAAGTAGTTTTCCAAAATAAGATTGTGATGGTAATGATTTGCAACAAATCCATGAACAACTTGGAGATCCGACCGTCGACAAATTGGTGCCCTATCAGTCCAGGCAGGTCAGGTATTAAACATCACATCATCTATGTTGGCGCGTTCAGGTTTACGGTCTCGCGTGACAAACGCTGACGGCCTGCACTCAAAGAGGGAGGATTAGTGATGAGTGCACTTTCGAACTCATTTCGAGTACACTTGTCACATACACTGCCACAGTAGCCTAGGAAGCCTCTTTGGATCCATTGCTGGAATGAAAGCGACAAAACAGGTAGAAGAAGACAAGACAGGATGAACATGGTGTGACACAAGTAGAGGGACAATATCCTACGAATAGTCGGCCGACAAGTATGTCGTGGATACCTGTTCCCATTGAATGTGCAGTAATGCTTCCACGTTGTCTATTACAAATGGATGATTTAGGTAGCAATAGCGAGAATGGATAATCGTATGACACATACAACATTTGCTATATATATAGTGTAGGAAAACGCATTAGAATACTTGAACGTCGTCAATGTGACTAGTCGGAATTGGCTACATAAACAAAAGAAAATGATTGAAGATGAAAAAAATACATGATGATTTACACTAGATTTTTTTGGTTTGTGAATGTTGTCCAAGCACACAATGACTAGCCCTTGATGTGCGTGGTAAACACAATGTTAACGAGATATATGGAGATAGATTCGGGCATAATTTTGTTTAAAAGGTCACACATTGTATTTTCTTTCAATGTCATTCCACATAGTATGAGCACTGTTTCCACCCGCACTCGTCAAACACAAGAGTGTCATCTACCTTCCAAGTAAGACAGGAATGTCTCATTTCATATGCTAGCTCCCCACAGAGAGAATCTTTTTACATTCAACATAAGGTTTTAAGTTTTGATGGGACACATAAGACATGTTACTACATTTAGTGCGCTCGAAGTGTGTTTTTGGATGAACACTGAGCGTACGTGCCACATTCACTAGTCCCGCACATTGAGAAATGTGTGAGACTGGGGAAATTGTTTTGGCCATAAAGGACAGAAAGCAGGGAGTGCTTTGACATATAAGACAAATGAACACACCAAGTATGCTCTTAGTACAAATATATATGGTGAATGAGCGCCCTTGCCATATACACTAATCCCACGCACTGGAGTCCTTCTTAAGGGGATATTTTTTTAGCCATAGAGCACAAAATGCAAGGTGTGCCCTGCCATAAGAGAGCGTGGTGCATGAGCGCACTTGCCATGTACACTAACCCCACGCATTGGACTCCTTCCTAAGGTTTAGTCTGCCCTGTAGGACAGAACACAAGGTGTACTTGGATACATGAGACAAGTGAGGGCTATGAGTGCACTTCCTATGGCGTGTGAGCGCACTTGCCACATACACCAACCTCCCGCACTCGGATCCTTCCTTAAAAGGTGTTTGTTGGCAATACAGGAGAAAAAGCAAGCTTTTCTTTGACATATGACAAAAACAAACACACTGAGTGCACTCCTAGTGTACTTTTACATGGTGCATGAGGGCACTCGCCACATACACTAACCGCACACACTGTAATCCTTCCTAAGAGGAGTTCTCTCTGGCAACGTAGGACACAAAGAAAGGTGTGACTTGACATCTGAGACAAAATGAGCGCACTAAATGCGCTCTTCGTGTAATTGTGTATGGTGCCTGAGTGCATTTGCTGCATGCACTAACACCACACACTGGAGCTCTTTCTAAGGAGAGATTCGTTTGGCCGCTTTTCTCATACACTATGGAAAAAAACATGGGGATGGGTGTATGCTACTCCCTTTTGAGAGAGCACACTCAAGGCACACACTAAAGAACCAGTGTGTGAATGAGCCTTGATTAAGCATACCTTAGCGACGATAATACACGTAGAAGGAGTAAAAAATCCCCTCTCCCTAGGCCCTCCATGAGATCCCTAGACCACGTGACCTCCGAGGATGAATTTAGAAGGTCTTCTTTCCCAACATAGCCGGCCAACTTGTTTTATGCTATTATGAGATGTTAAGTGATCTGACACATATAGGAGACTTCACCTCCTCCATCGCGCTCACCCGTGGAAAACGATATCTTTATGAAGTTGTAAATCACATCCTACTCTTGCCTTTTAACACATACCAAACAATCATGGATAAAATCCTTGAATCTTGGCTTTCCAGGGTGCTTTTATACCTCATCCACGAAGATCAGATAGGTTTTGCCCCTGGACAAAACATCCATCATGCACTCTCTCAACCACATAATTTTCACAGCTTGAAATACCTCATGGCCTCCATCGTATACTACTTCAATGAACATTCATCAAACGCTATGTTACCCCATAGTCTGAGAATTTATGCATTTTGAACAGGCCTTGACACCCCTAATCATTTCACATCGTGAATGTGCCAACAACATTCAATGCAAATATTGATAAATGGACACGTCACCTCTCCGATCACCTTCTATACAAGATTACGACGATGTTGTCCTGTTTGCCATGACTTTGTCTCCATGCAACGAACTCCAATGCAGACTTTAATGTTACGTCAAGAGAAATCCTATTGTTGTGTATAAGCTAAAGCCATTTGACTGGTATGCGAATGATATCACTCCCATCCTCTCGTCTGTTGGAGGCGGTTGGACAATCGATAGCTGCCTCAGAAACTGTGTGTGTTACACAAGTCTGTGCATCAACCACCCTAAGGCACACTTGAACCTATGTATACATCTCTTCTAGGTACCGATGCACCTCTCCACAACCAGTATGCTTTCCTAATACTCCTGACAACCACTAAAATTCTAGGACATTTTTTCCCAATAATCCTCGATTTGGAGCACACTTATAATCCAATCATTCAAATGCATCTGGCGTTTTTTTGGGTTTGAAACCAATCTAATATCCCCTCTTACACCAAAGCATTTGTAATCACTCTTTGCCTTAACTCCAAACTTCTTCATTACATCTATTTATGCCTTCCAACACCAACCTACTTTAAGAAGGTCAATACACCCCTTCTTAACTTCCTTCCTTCTAATACGCGGAGGGATACCGTGCATGTGGGCTCCAATTACATGCGTTCATATCTGCGGTGTCCCCTACCAGACAATGAGGACTACGTGTTGAATGTCTTGTTGTCCCTATTCAGGCACAAGCAACCACGCGGAGCTTCTCATTCATTGGGCCTTGGGAAATTCAGTAGAACTACACCCTTCTATTATAAGAAAGGCTCTCCAACCAGGGTCATTCTCCCCCACACCTCAATCTTACGACAATGTCTCCTTGCAACTCAACCAAGGAAGAAACTAGGTTACAAGCCGTTCATATTATCTTACCATTGATACACCCTACACAAAAAATCTTTCAAGACCTCACCAAAAAATATGCAGGTTTCAATTGAGTCCATCCCAAAAACAATGGCAAAGCATGCGGGCTTCAATGTCAATGTACGTGCCTCCTTTCTAAAGGCATCACAATCGCCGACATCCTGTTGCAAACTCTCTCTTCCTCTTTCCTATCACAACAACGAACCCATTGGGACATTATATATTTTTAAACTCTCTTGTGGAGGCATACTATTGCAATGGGATCCTCCCACTCCCTTGCACACCTTGTCACACCTTGCTCGACCATCTTACGTCTAACCGGCCCACTAATGAGATTGATCTTTCACTTTCCTCCACTAAGGCGTACATCTCCCATTTCCTCGTTGCAGACCCTATCCAACTTTTTTTGTGTGCCAACCCTTGGGCTCAGATGAATACAGTCAGAAGGAAAGCTACCATCTCAGTCTTCATTTTCCCGAATGAGCACATTGTTGACCTTGCAGGTCACCATGGGATCTGGACAGTTTGCTTCTCTAACCAACTTGTCCTCGAACCGGTATACCCCACCACCTTTTTTAACAGCATGGTTTTCTCCTTTGTATGAGAATAAAATTGGAAAATAATTTTAGGGCATGCAGGCCCATGCAAGCACGAACATGAGCTCTGTGTGTGAGTGCGATGCAAGACGGCAAGAATTTGGCTAAGTCTGGAACGCTGAATATAAAGAACAAGGAGGGATTACAAATGAGCCCCTAGCGGGCTTAAGTAGGGGCGCCGGCAGCTAGCCGCACCGGGCCCCGTCACCCCCGCTGAGCCGAAACGGGTCAGCGGGGAGAACACACTGCGTACNACCACGATAACAATAACGGTGGTCTCCTCGAGGCACCGGAACAGCTCTCCGAGTACCCGGGTCTCGACCACCGAGAAAATAGGAACAGTGCCAGAAAATCTCAGAATCAGCGTCCAGACATCACACACGGCTTTCCGAACATCGGAAGCCCCACAATAGCCATCGGGTCTCCTCGTCGCACCGGTACAGTCAACCGGGTGCGCGGGTCTGAACCCACCGAGAAAACTCTCCTACCTCCTGACAAGCCCACATGGCTGCCGGAACGCATCGACCGCGTCTCGCCGGCGCTGTCGTAGGTGCTGGAGAAGTCTCGGTGCAGTCCGGAGGCCCGTCGTGTCGTCACGCCCTCCTCTGCCATATACCCCGAATGTGGGTATATCGGTAAACTAGCAGTGTCGGTCGTGACGGGTGGAAGCCACACAAACCAACACTCCCCCTGGCTGACATAGCAGTCCACGCCAGACCGAATGAGCGAAGGCATCGAACAACAATGCATGGCAAGCCATAACATGCATGAGTCAACTCGCACAAACACACACACACTCGTCTGCTATCCATCTAGGGTCTCCCTGGACACTGGCACAGCCCACCAAGTGTCTGGGTCTCAACCATGAGAGGAGTGATGCACACGCACACAAACCAGTGTAATGCACATCATACACATGTCAGAGGACAAGATGGTCTCCTCGTGACACTGGCGGTACCAGTCAGTACCCGTGTCCGGGTCTCGACCAACAGCTCGCATGCACATGCCACACACAGTATAGCGACACACTAAGACACACGATGACATGGTCTCCTCGTGACACTGGTGCAATGCACCACGAGTCCGGGTCTTGACCAACAGCTCGCATGCACATGCCACACACAGTATAGCGACACACTAAGACACACGATCACGTGGTCTCCTCGTGACAGTGGTGCAATGCACCAAGTGTCCGGGTCTCGACCAACAGTGTGCTACCATCTGTATGCAGCTGTGCAGGTACGTAGCGTGAGGCACATGCGGGATGCTGCAGAAGCTCAAAACAAAGGATGGACCTCGCCATGCATCTCCCATGGCGTCGCGTCAGGTCGAGGTCCACACAACACTCCCCCTGGGCAGATGAACCTGGCAGCGATGTCCTCGATGGAGATGCTGATGTCGTAGCTGAACAGATCCTGGGCGATGAGTCATGTAGTGTATCCATCATGTAGAGACAGCTCCCCCAGTCACCTGTGAGTCGACTCCCTCCCTCAAAGACGAAGTGGTGTCTCCGGCTACAACTCCTCACGTGAATCTGCATCACCTGGGGTATACCAGTCCTCGCGTGACTGCCAAGGGTCCCAACTCACAGTCTCTCCTGCCTTCGCACTGCCGTGATGCATCTGTGTACACCGGAGGAACGGCAATGGGCGAGCAGCACGCGTGCGTGGATGAAGTGGCGGAGCTGGCCTCCGATACGGGATAGGAGACCCTGAGACACAAGGGTGTACTGC
>SZWC01003317.1:31693-43286 GCA_023375785.1 Penium margaritaceum | reverse complement strand
CTTCTGTCTCACTGGCTTCTGTCTCACTGACTTCTGTCTCACTGACTTCTGTCTCACTGGCTTCTGTCTCACTGGCTTCTGTCTCACTGACTTCTGTCTCACTGACTTCTGTCTCACTGGCTTCTGTCTCACTGACATCTGTCTCACTGGCTTCTGTCTCACTGGCTTCTGTCTCACTGACTTCTGTCTCACTGGCTTCTGTCTTACTGACTTCTGTCTCACTGACTTCTGTCTAACTGACTTCTGTCTCACTGACTTCTGTCTCACTGCGGACGCCATCGGTTATGGTTTTTTATTCTTAAACGCTTTGCAAAGCGTTTAAGAAAAAGGGTATTTTATTCTTAAACACTTGGCAAAGCGTTTAAGAATAAAATTCCCTGACTTCCATCTCACTGCCGACACCATCGTGAGAAGTTATGCTGTGGTATGGCTTGCCGCTCCATCTTCCTGCTCTTGACTCTGTCGTCGTCCTCACTCTCTTTTGCACAACATCACTCCACATTCCTCCTCCCGCGTCTCGCGTCCCCTGTGAGCACCCCCTCTGTTTGGTCGTTGGTGCCCTGCTGCCCACACAAAGGCTCCACTGCTTCCATTCCCAATCTCTACCGTCGTCGTCTTCTGCTGTTGCTGCTGTGGTGGCTGCTGTTGCTTTTCTGTTTTCTTGCGCAGGAGGGGCTGAAGCGACGGGGGTACAAGGAGGTGCACTTCCTCGACAGACTGGAGAGGGTGGCTGAATCAGGTGGGTGATGCCGTGTGAGCGGAAGCAGTGCTGGGTCAGATGGGTGGTGTCGTGCGAATGTGACCCAGTGCCGGGTCTGGTGTGGCGTAGTTTCAGGGATTCGGACAGGAGGAGTAGACCTATGGTTGGTGACTGCAGAGTGTGCAACGGAAACATGGGAGGGGGTTGGGGACGGGAGGAGGGGGGGTTGGGGGGTGCGATATTCACCCCCCCTTTGGGCCACCATAGGAAAAACCTTAATGGAGTCCAGTTTTCAGTGACTGCAATCAGCACTGTTTTGCAGCCTGATGAGAGAGAGAATATATGTTTCAGTGAATGCAATGAATGCTCTGTCCTGAGTTGTCGCCATCAGCGCTTAAGTTCTGTAGAATTCTGTGGTCCTCCTCCCTCCAGGTGTGACGCCAGCGGAGCGGCTGCTGGAGTTATACGAGACGAAATGGGAGCGCAACATCGACCCCATCTTCCGCGAGCTGCTCTACTGAAGTGAACCGGGTGAAGGCACACGAGCTGACTCCCTCTCCCTTCTTCCCTCGCGGCGGATACTGTCGGGAGACAAACCTCTGCATTTCTGCTGAGAGTAGAAAGAGAGAAGAGAGACACTCGGCACCCAAAATGCCTTTTTTAGGTCGCTTGCAGAATGCACAGGGGTACCATCTCACTCTCTCCCATGTGGGTCGCCTTCTGCGCCGTCAAATGGCAGCGCAGGCTGGTAGATGGATTATGAAACAGCCATGATTTGTGTTTTCCAGATTTTATGTTCAGTCCTATCTTGAAATGGAAAGGGTACATGACATGCTGTCTGGCAAAGAAAGGTCATAGTGGACATCTGTTGAGAATCTACAGCTTCTGCAGTGCCCTTGGGGGGAAGGGGGGGGGTACAACATGACCTAGTTAGGAGTGTTGTCCCCTTCATCCAGCATCTGACTGCACGAGCCGTAGCTGTCCTCTCTTGTGACATCATCATCATAGTTAGCTACTGTAGTGGCCTTTACATTGGCCTACGTGTTAGAAAGCGATTACGTGTTGGTCGGGGTTGACCCTACCCCTCTAGTTCCGGGCCCCTTTTGTATGAGCCCATCTTCTCCGCTTGATGTTGGCTTTTTGTCGAGAACTTTGTTCTCGCTCTTGGCCTGCCCCGGAATCTTGGCCTGCCCCGGCTCTCCAGATCTGAAATTCGAGATGCTGAAATGTCGGCAAGTTTCGGACGTTGATATGGCGCTCGCAGTCTGCTACATTTCTCACAACAAGACCTCCTGAGACTCTGCACGGCACGGTGCATGAGTGCTAGAGGGTCTGTTTGAAAAACATGTTCTTGTCCTATTCTCTTGCTCCTGGCTGTTACCGACCGAGCTGAGATGGGTTCCTTGAGTTTCAAAAGTCATACAATGATTGAACTCGACCCATCATGCAAACACAACATGCAACGAAGTGTGGAATTGACAATTTCTTGGGTTTTTTGTCCAAAAGCCCATAACTTTGGTTCTTGATAGACGAAGGAAAATACCGTATAACCGCTTAAATTCGCACCAATTTCCACTAAGGTGTCTATTTCAAGGCTAATTCGACCACCCGGGAACAAATTGTTGAAGTTCGTTGGCCACTCACAACTCTGTGCCCTCTTGCCCATCACACACTGTGCATTTATGTGTACAGATTAATTGACATGGCTCTACCCGGGGATGCAACTGACGTGGCAACTCTGACAGGGGTCATAGTTGCCCTCCTACACCTGCCACAGCCTCTCACCGGGAATCCTCTCATGGCCATTGTCTGACAGATGTTTCTCATGATTCTATGATGCGGTAGATGCTAGGGACGTACATTCTGACTGCCGTACCCTGCATCATGTTGCTTGCCTTGAGTGTGTTCTGGGGGAGATGCATTTCCCGGGTGCTGATCCTTAGGGGGCCACCGTGCCGGTTTTGGCCGTGCATCGGTGAGTAGCCGCCCTCGGGTAATTCCGAGAGGTCGGGCTCGACCCCCGGGTGGCGGCACTTGCTTGCCCGAGCTCGTTGCTCGTGGTGGGTGAGCGCTCACCGGTTCTAGTCCCTCTCTCCCCCCCTCACTCGCTCTTGTCTTGGATGTACCATTGAGTAACAAAGGCGAACTTCCGCATCCATGGATCCATGGCGTTGCACGCCTCTTGCGTGCTCTTGCCTGTCGTCACACCCGTGACCTAGGAAGATTCCCAGCAATAACTGGTATCAGAGCAAGCGAGGCCTCTCGCCCGCCGCTCCCACGATCCTGGTCACTCCCCTCAATATACATCCACCGACGCAGGTGAACGCTGCATTGCGCCACTTATGACCACTCTCGGTTAACTCCAGCAACCCTAAACGTGCTCAGCCGCTCTTGGCCGCACGTACGCTTCACAGGCCCTCTCTTGGCCTCCCTTTGTCACTCTCGACTAGGCTCGACCGCTTTCAGCCACTCTCGGCCTCGTCCGGTCACTCTCAGCCACTCTCGCCACTCTCGGCACCACAGGCTCCTCTTAGCCACTCTCCATCACTCTCGTGTCTCTCGGTCACCCTCAGTGCCTCACGACCATACACTACCACTCTCGGTCACTCTCTGCCGTTCTCGGCCACTCTCAGCCGCCTCTGGCCATTCTCGGGCACCTGCGGTCTCGTTTGGCCACCCTCATCAGCTCTCCCACTCTCACCCTGGCGGACGACAACGACACCCCTTTGTGGGTACGCATGCTGGAACACAGTTACTGGCAGGGAGAACTTGAAGCCGCACGTGAGAGGGAGGAAGCTGAGATTGACCGTCGGGTATACACCCCCGACGATCTCCCACCGTCACCGCCTCATTCACCAAGGATGCAACACCCCAGCAGCCCCCAGTCCGCTGAATCTCCTGCTTCCAGCCCTCGGCCTACAACTGCAGGATCAGTTGAAACATCCACCGCCTCTGAGGTCCCCGGCGTCATTCCTGTGGTTCCTGTTCACACCAGCTCGCTCAGCCTAGCAGGTGCTGTCCTGGACGCTGCGACTAGTGCAGCCGACACCTTCGCGGTAACAGCCAGGGCCAGCCGTGCCCCTGCACAGACGGCCGTGGGCCGAGCAGCTGAGACGTACGCGCAGACAGCCGCCTCTCTTACTCTCTTGGCAGCCGCAGCTGCCAACATCGCCACGCAGATCACAGCAGCAGCAGCGTCCATCGCCACTGCAGCCTCCACAGCAGCAGACGCCACTTCCAGTTCTGTCGGCTCCATCCGAGCCTCCACCGCAGCAGCGGTGCTGACACCCACTGGTGCCCCTCGAGACCCCACGTCGCCCATCACCACCGGTATTCTAATCGCATCGGCATCTGCTGCAGTGGCTGGTGCTGCTGCAACGGGTCTTCTCTGTCTCACCGTGGCATTCGCAGGGTGGGTGGCTGCTCTGTTCTCTTCAGCTGCCTCGGTGGTGCCGCCGCTCTTCTCGCTGCTCCCTCGTCACTAGTGCGGTGAGCGGTCCACTCCCATCTACTCATTCCCTTTTCACACTTCATTTTCATTCAGTCGTGTGTCTGTCACTTCCATCATGCCTGTACCAGAGCAGACTATAGAGGCCCTTCAGGCCGCTCTTAGTGAAGCACAGGCAGAGCGCCGTAGAGCAGAAGAGGAGCTTCAGCGAGGACAGGAATCCAAGGATGAGTTTGCAGCCACCATAGCCACCCTAGTGTTAGAGCGGCTGCGCACCATTCCCGCAATCGCTGCAGCACTCCCCGTAGCGGCAGTTGGCCCGGTAGACTCGTCTACTTCCTCTGGTAGCGCTGGGGGCAATTCCTCATCTCCATCCTTTTCCGCCGCAGCATTCGCACGTCCTGTTCCCTTAGCTCGCCAGAAGGACTTTGAAACTCCACCACCTCAGTTCACCTCCAAGCTCACGTTCACCTCCTGGGAAACGCGCTTCAGCTCGTGGGCCTAGGGTGAACTCCTCTGGCAATACTACTCACCTGCAAAAGCACCATTTGTTCCACAACCTGCAGAGGCTGCTCGTGCAGTACGGGCCCTCATCAATGCAGGTCCAGAGAGTCTTCTCGATGACATTGGGACGTACAATGCGGACCCATCTCGCGGCACACCGGCTGATCCCGTCGGTGCCTACGCCCTCATCCGCCGGCGCAAGACGGTGACAGGCCACGCTGCTCAGAGCGCCCTCACTGTGCAGTTCAACACTCTGCAAATGCACACGGATGAAACAGCAGATGAGTATTGGGCACGTAGCTTGCGCCTGCTGCGTGATCTTGGCAAAGCCGCACCTGGCCCGCTCTCTGCCTGCCTCTCCATCGTGGCTGGCCTCATCCCCGAACTGTCAGATCTGTATCTCCATGTCTCTCAGTCTGAGCTTGAGCGTCTTGCCTCTGAGCCAATCCCTGCTGGTTCTCCCCCTGGGATTGGACCTCTCTTTGACTTTACGGCCTCCCGTCTCACTGACTGGTGGAATGCTCTGCAAAACAAGCGCATGCATCGCGCTGCTCTAGCTGCAGTCACCACGTCCTCTTCCTCTCCTCCTGCAGCATCCACCACTTCCTCCTCCTCTACGCAGGCAGCAACTCACTCCACTCAGGGTGCCTTCCGCGGTGGGGGTGGTGGCTCCGGCCGTGGTGGCGGCCGTGGAGGCAAAGGTCGTGGGGGTGGTCGTGGGGGCAAACCCTCTACTCCCACAGGCGATGTCACCTGNACTGTGGTGCCTCTGGTCACTCTGCACCAAAGTGCCCAGCCCCACGTGATGATGTACGCCTTGCCTCCTCTATGCGTGCCCACTGGGCCCGCACTGGAGTCACTGCCTCGTCCGCCGCTGCCGCAGTCACCGTCGCCTCCTCCTCATCGTCCTCCACTGACTCCCCTCTTTCCACCACATCTGCCCCGCTTCATCCAGCACCCTCTGCACCTAGCCCCTGGGGCTGGATTCCTCCACCATCTGGGCCTCCGTACTACGGACCTCCACCCTCCCATTATCACGTGCCTCACTGGACTCGGGACGATGGACACTTCTCTGATCGCTCCTTCGACCGCTCATCAGACCGATCCTCCGACCGCCGTGACGAGGAGCGCACTCTTGAACGTCGACTTGCGGAGCTCCTGCACCTTCGCTCTCAGGGAGGTGAGAGTGTGAGTGGCCAGTGTCGTGTTTCTGTCTGTGAGTCTGAGGCCACTCTTCGTGGTGCCACCTCTGGTCGGGCTCTGGGGGAGTTGCCTGCAGACTGTGACTGGATTGAGGACTGGCAGTCATGCACATTTCCCACTTGTCTTGGCTCCTCGTCCTCCCCCTCTGCACATGGCACCGTCGCTGTCTGTCTTGTTCTCCCCTCCACTCGTGCCTCGCCCGGTCTCTGGATCATTGACTCTGGCGCCACCCACCACATGACCTCGTGTCGCTCCTCCTTCGTCTCCCTTGGTCCCGTTCAGTCCGTTCGTTCTGTTCGCACTGGCTCCGGTCAGTTGCTTCCCGTGCAAGGTGTTGGCGTTGTCCGGTTTGTCGGCCCTGGTGGCACTGTCTACCTGTCTGACGTCCTCTACGTGCCTGACCTGGAAGTAAGTCTTCTCTCCGTGACCACCCTTGACGACCAAGGTATGGATTTCACCTCCAGCCGTGGCCTTGCCTCTATCTCGTTGCGCTCCTCTGGCCGCGTCGTTCTTCGTGGCGTGCGCTGTGATCGCTTGTTTCGTGTTCCACTTTCGCTCCCCTCGCCTTCCGCTGCCTCTGCTCTTGTGCATGTCACTCCGTCCTTGTCCCCTGAACACGCTGATCTCCTGCATCGCCGGCTTTGCCACATTCATACCGCTGCTGTCCAGCGTCTCATTCGCCTGCAGCCTGCTCTTGGCCTAGATCCTACCACGTTCGCTCCCCCTTGCACATCCACCTGCCTCGACTGTGCCAGCGGCAAAATGCATCGGTCTCCCTTCTCCACATCTGAATCAACCACGACAAATCCTCTTGACCTGGTCCATGCTGATGTCATGGGTCCCCTATCCCATGACTTTCTTGGTGGCCTTGGCCGCTATGTGCTGTGCTTAACTGATGACTTCTCTCACTATCGATGGGTCTTTGCCCTCCGTCAGAAAAGCGACGTCACTGACGTCCTTGAATCCTGGCTTCCCCAGGCCGAACGTGCTTGTGGACGCTCCCTGCGTGTCTTTCGCAGCGACCGTGGTGGTGAGTTCTTTGGTCCAACCTCTCGTTTCCTTGCCTCTCGCGGTGTCCGCCTTGAGGCCACCGCTCCTTACACCCNCTCTCTGCCTCTGGGCAATCCCCTCTCTTTGCCTTCGAAGCCATGTGCTACATGACCTGGGTCTGGAACCGCGTCCCGCACGGCCCCCTTCCTCACACGGTCACCCCCTTTGAGCGCTGGACTGGCCGCCGGGCTGATCTCCGCCTTGCTCGTGTCTGGGGGTGCCTCGCTTCGGTCTGGGTGCCGTCCGACCAGCGTGATGGCAAACTGTCCCCTCGTGGCCGTCTCTGTCTTTTCTTGGGCATCTCTCCCTTCTCCAAAGCCTAGCGGTTTTGGGACCCCTCTCGCTGTCGTGTCATTGAATCCCGTGACGCTCTTTTCTTTTAGCACCTCTTTGAACGCGACTCCCCACGCTTCGGTCCTTCCCTCTCTCCGCCTCCGTCGGGTGGGGGTGGTTCTCTGCCCTCTGGGCCCTCGGTTCTCCCGTCTGGGCCCTCTGTTCTCCCGTCGGGGCGTCCCCTTGTCCCCTCCACTTCTCCTGAGTTGCGTTCCTCCCTACCATCTTCTCCCTCTCAGTCCTCCTCTTCCCCTGAGTCCACTGTGCCTCTGGCCAGTGTATCTTCACCTCCGTTGTCTCCTGCCACGGTGTCGCCCACGGTGTCGCCCATCTCCTCTGCGTCTCCGCCTGCCGTCTCTTCTCCGCCCCCATCCGTCCAGCCGCGTCCTTCCTCGTCGCATGCCACGTCCATCCCACCGATCTCACCCTATACTCGTGGAGGTCGTCTCCGAGCGCTCCCTTCACAGTCTCACCCAGTGGTCTCTGGTGACCCAGGTCTACGTGCCCTTGGTCTTGGCGCCTCTGCTCTGTCCACTGCTGCATCTGTCATACACCCCAGCTCGGGGTTGGGATACTCCCTCCTTGAGGATGAATTCCACTCCGCTCTGTCGTCCGCTTTGGCTGGGTATGTAGCATCATGCTTTGCCACCGCTGGTCTCTCACCTCTGCCGCCTGAACCCCTGACTGTCCAGGCAGCCCGCACGGCCCCCGACTCGTCGCTGTGGGAGAAGGCCATGACGGCCGAGCTTGATGCACTCGCGGAGCACGGGGTGTATGAGCTTGTGGATCTTCCACCCGGTCGCAAGGCAGTTGCAGCTAAGTGGGTGTACCGTCGCAAACTCAATCCAGACAACACAGTCGAGCGGTACAAAGCACGCCTCACCGCAAAGGGCTTCTCTCAGATCCCTGGCGTCGACTTTGACGAAACTTTCGCACCAGTCGGGCGATACACAACGGCCAGAGCTCTCTTGGGCTTGGTTGCTCAGCACGACTGGGAGCTTGAACAGATGGACGTCAACAATGCCTTTCTCCATGGCAAGTTGGATGAGGAGATCTACATGGTGCAGCCACCCGGCTTCTCAGATGGAACGAACCGGGTATGGCGCTTGCGCAAAGCTCTCTACGGACTTAAGCAGTCCCCACGGTGTTGGAACCAAGAGATTACAGCAACTCTTGAAAAGGGTGGGTACTAACGAAGCCCTATGGATCCGGCCTTGTTCCTCAGCGACTCCACCAAGCCACTAGTCGCCATCCTCGTCTACGTGGATGACCTTCTCATCGCCTCTCCGGATGCCTCTTCTGTCCAGTCAGTCAAGGCCTTGCTTCAATCGGCTTACAAAATGAAGGACCTTGGTCCCGCTCGAGTCTTCCTTGGCATGGAATTGGAACGTGATCTCCAATGTCGTACCCTACACGTCCATCAGGCTGCATACGTGCGCAGCCTGGGGGAGCGCTTCGCTCCATTACTCACATCCGTTCCCACTGCATCCACTCCCATGACACCAGCTGGCCATTCCTTGCTCAAGTCTCGGGAGGTATCTGCACTGGGGGAGACAGTCGACGTGACAGACTATCTCAGAGTCATCGGCTCCTTGATGTACCTCGCCACCACCACGCGTACCGATGTGGCGTTTGCAGTGAACTTCCTCTCTCAGTTCTCTCAGTGTCCCCGTGAGCGTCATCTCGAGGCCGCATTGCGGGTTGTGCGTTATGCACTCTCCACTCCCCGTATTGGACTGCACTTTCGTGCACATCCCTCAGTTGTGGTGGACGGTTTCACAGACAGTGACTGGGCCCATGACACTGATGCCCGCAGCCGCACAGGCTACATCTTTCTTGTCGGCGGCACTGCGGTCTCCTGGAAAAGTGGCAAGCAAGGATGTGTTGCACGCAGTACCGCTGAGGCTGAGTATGTTGCACTTGGCGCTGGCACATGTGAGGCTGTCTGGCTGTGTCGTCTGTTGCAGCAGCTGCGTGTTCCCATTCGCTGCATCACTCTGCGCTGCGACAACCAAAGCACAAAGGCCATTGCTGAAAACAGCGGCATGCATCATTCACGCACCAAGCACATCAATGTGGAGCACCATTTTGTCCGTGAGTGCATTACTGCAGGCATTGTCCAGGTTGCTTGGGTGGACACACGGTCTCAGAGAGCTGACTTTCTCACGAAGGCCCTCAGTCGTAATGTGTTCAAAAGTGCTGTCCACGCTGTTGGTCTCCTCTGTCCACATGATCCAGGCTGAGTCATTGACTGTCCAGTTCTTGCATGTTTTTATCACCTCTCGTGATTCCCCTTTGTCGCTCTTGTGTGTATGGGTTGATTGACTGCGGGGCATGGGGGAGTGTTGAAGTTCGTTGGCCAATCACAACTCTGTGCCCTCTTGCCCATCACACACTGTGCATTTATGTGTACAGATTAATTGACATGGCTCTACCCGGGGATGCAACTGACGTGGCAACTCTGACAGGGGTCATAGTTGCCCTCCTACACCTGCCACAGCCTCTCACCGGGAATCCTCTCATGGCCATTGTCTGACAGATGTTTCTCATGATTCTATGATGCGGTAGATGCTAGGGACGTACATTCTGACTGCCGTACCCTGCATCATGTTGCTTGCCTTGAGTGTGTTCTGGGGGAGATGCATTTCCCGGGTGCTGATCCTTAGGGGGCCACCGTGCCGGTTTTGGCCGTGCATCGGTGAGTAGCCGCCCTCGGGTAATTCCGAGAGGTCGGGCTCGACCCCCGGGTGGCGGCACTTGCTTGCCCGAGCTCGTTGCTCGTGGTGGGTGAGCGCTCANGGGAGTGTTGAAGTTCGTTGGCCACTCACAACTCTGTGCCCTCTTGCCCATCACACACTGTGCATTTATGTGTACAGATTAATTGACATGGCTCTACCCGGGGATGCAACTGACGTGGCAACTCTGACAGGGGTCATAGTTGCCCTCCTACACCTGCCACAGCCTCTCACCGGGAATCCTCTCATGGCCATTGTCTGACAGATGTTTCTCATGATTCTATGATGCGGTAGATGCTAGGGACGTACATTCTGACTGCCGTACCCTGCATCATGTTGCTTGCCTTGAGTGTGTTCTGGGGGAGATGCATTTCCCGGGTGCTGATCCTTAGGGGGCCACCGTGCCGGTTTTGGCCGTGCATCAGTGAGTAGCCGCCCTCGGGTAATTCCGAGAGGTCGGGCTCGACCCCCGGGTGGCGGCACTTGCTTGCCCGAGCTCGTTGCTCGTGGTGGGTGAGCGCTCACCGGTTCTAGTCCCTCTCTCCCCCCCTCACTCGCTCTTGTCTTGGATGTACCATTGAGTAACAAAGGCGAACTTCCGCATCCATGGATCCATGGCATTGCACGCCTCTTGCGTGCTCTTGCCTGTCGTCACACCCGTGACCTAGGAAGATTCCCAGCAATAACACAAATTGTGGACCATTCTTGTTCAAGGGTTAAGTGGGTAACCCACACTTGAATTCAAACAGAGCCCTGTCGAATCCTCGTGGCAATTCTTCCACCTGAGCGTTCAGTCGACCGGATTACTCAAGCAAGCGAATCCACTATCCACGACGCTTGGACGTCATTGACTTCCAAGCGCAGTTAGCGCTTGCGTTCACCTGGCAGCTTGGAAGGTTCTAAGCTCGCTAGGGAAAATCAAGCCGAGTCCGATGACCTTTTTTTTTTCTTCGGTATGCCATTATTCGGACCCAGACACTCAAGTAATTTCATGCTGTTGTGGACCAACACACAAGGAGTATTTTACCGTTATGGGACTTGATCATAATTAATCATGATGCGAATTTGGGCGAAAGTACGGTAATTTTTTTAGTCGAATGCAGGTGACACTACTGTATTGCGAATGCTTCTTTGAATGGTGTCATTTGCGACGCGCGGGAAAGTTAAACGCTGCAATACAAACACGAAATGTGTGGGCCAGGCACATCAGAACAATGTTGAGTACCGTCAAGTGCATTGTAGTTCGATCGGGCATGTTGGTGTGCTTTTGTGCACAAAGCGGTGCAATGGCCCCGGCTTCACCATGATAGAGTCATGGTCATCATGTTCTGAGGTCTCTTCCATAATGTGGTCATAGCGAAGCATGACAGGATGTGGTCATGTTGCTCTTCAATCGTTCATGGACCATCCCAGATGACATGGGAGATAACAGGCTGTCCATTGCGCTCCGTTGTGGTCAAGGCCATGAGGTGCACCTATGCAATTGCAAATCGGAGCTTTAGAAGAGAAGATTTTTTATGAAGCTTATGCCCGTGATGACAGATGCCTTCCGACTTATGCCAGGGTGCACCATCATAGATCGCGCACACCAAAAATGGTAGGGCCCGGGGTGGATGGGCA